>LS997566.1:48119872-48159872 GCA_000469685.2 Haemonchus contortus | reverse complement strand
GGAATCTCCGCCTTATCCTTCCCTAATCTCCGATTCTAGTGTTCTGCAGTCCTCCAAAATCTCGCTCCTCGGTTACTTCCCATCCCCAGAACTCGTTATCGTAATGCACAAAACTTTGCAATTATGTACATTCTGTGTGTCACTTCTTCAGAATTCATTTCAAAACTACTGGATAAACGTGAGCGAAATCTGGTGTCGAACTATGCTCTGAGAAGACTCCAGGGAGTAGCTTAAATACTACGAGATTTTGCCAGCGTTTGCCGAGTAATTTAACACATCCGATGGTTGACCGTAGTTCTACACAGAACTTCTTTTCATAACATGACAGTTCAACTACTCACGGCGTTCAACTTCAACCGAAAGACCCTTTCTACTTAATAGGGTGAAATTTTCTGAAAAAATCCCAATAGATGAGTTATAAGTTTCCTGCATTGAATTCGGCAGGAGTACACTGCTTTTCAATCGCCCTAGGGTGGTCATCTGTCTCTTTTTGCAAAATTTGTTTGACTCCTTTTTCGCTATGTTGTTGCGAGCTTTAAGGTTTTTGTGCATTTGAACAACCTAGATAATAATGGCGTTTGACTGAATCCATGGAAGATTTTAGGCATTTTGGGAACATTTAATCAAAGTTTTGCCGGACTGAATGTAAAAGACAGCCACTTTGTGATGGTGACCATGTGACGAGTGCTCTAAAACGGGTTTGGAGGCGAAATCAAGTGTTTAAATGTAAATGCTGTTGTCACTTAATGAGACAACCTATAACCTATCCGAGACGATTTTTGTGATGTGTTCACGGTGTTGTCTACTGTCTACACTTGTCACGTGTTTGAATATTCATTCTTTACTCTACTTTACGTCATGTGTTCCTAACCAATATCGTTCGACTGTGGCAGAATATCGTTATTCTGCTGCTTAATTTGGAAAAAAAGAGTGTCCCTCTGATCTTAATCAACACGTTTTCATGAAGCAAAGATGTTTCGCCAAGCAACGCCACAAGTGTACAGTACTGGGCGATATGAGGAAAATAATTGTTAATAGGGCCCATATCGCAGACTTTATTCTATTTTTTTTATCCTGAGAAAGTGTGAAGAATCTCAAAATAGGAAACGCTTGTGCCTCATCAACTTGGCTTACTTGAGAATCTTACTTAAGAATAACATACTTACTGCACTGCAGGATCACTACGATACCTTACAATACCACGCCTTCTTTTCACGTTTTACAATTTGAACGTGATAACTCCCACCTCCCATAGAACCAATTGTTCTGGGAAGTTTACCGATAAGAGAAACTCACCAATTAAATTCTTTGCTTCTCGTTTTTCCATTAGAATTGACATAAGCTTCCTTAAAATAAGAATCTGAAGCGAACGACTAGCGACAGTCGAGTACAGCGCAAAGGTGTCAAAAGTACCTATATTACACCCCCAAAAACTCTAAATTTTAATTTTCGATGGAACTTCGCCTATAGGGGTAAATCGATGCCCTGATAACGAATATGACCTTCATTTTTGGCGCTGGCGCCATTCGGCGCCAATTGTCGCCAATTTGGCGCCCAGGGTGCTTTCACCAAATTTGCTGAAAACTTGCGTTTAGGGGTTATTCGAGGTCCTGATAACGAATATAACATTTATTTCTGGCGCTGGCGCCATTTGGCGCCAATTTGGCGCTAAATTGGCGCCAAATGACGCCAGCGCCAAAGTGAAGGTCATATTCGTTATCAGGGCATCGGATTACCCCTATAGGCGAAGTTTCACCGAAAATTAAAATTTTGAGGTTTTGGGGGTGTAATAGTAGAATAGTACCAAAGTATCAAATACAGTTGCCTCTGTCTTTTTTTGGAATTTTTGTTGGTTTTGTGAAGGACTGCCAGAACGAAGTGTGAAGTCAAACTTAGCCTGTTATGGCTATGGTCCCTTTAAATTGTAGGTGTGCTGATGTTTTGCTGAAAGAACTAGCCTTTACACGTTTTTTTCAGACTCTCTCATGCCAACAACTCGATGAAATGGTGAGCTCTTTAGCGGCAGCTGGGCGAATCCTTGTCGCTAGAAGACCAGAAACAGAGACCACGGTAAATCATTCATTGATTTTTATGTGATCGAATGAACTTCTTTACCATCTATAAATCGAATACTATAATACATATATTCTGGGTTATACCAGGTTGTGCAGAAATTCCAAGCAAACACTCATGAGTGCAATGCCTTTTGTTTGTCGTTCATTTTTGAGAAAATGCGCAGCGCATTGTGGTCCACGTAGTGACCACTTAACCTTAAAGTATATCCGGGGACCCTTTTCTAACTCTCCACATTGCGTTGTGTGCAGCGCATTGTGGTCCACGTAGTTCAAAAGACACGAGACAAAAAGTGATTGTATACTGATTGATAAGTTCCTGATCCTTACAGCATTTTCAAATTAGACTATTACCGTGCTCGAGTTCTCTGAGAGTGGATGGATTCTGCAATGTGACTGTACGCGAGAGGGGCATGGGCATGAGCTTGTAAGGATAATCTGGCAACAGTTTGCTTTTGTGCTGGTAATCAACTTCAACGCTTTTATTCCTTTGCTCTTTGATCATGCATCATGTTATCGCAAGGGCGGCATCGAAAAACTTGCGCAGTTACATAGAAAATACGATGAGTGACGACTTGGCTTTCGGGTTAAGACCTCTCAATTACTAAAAATTGCAATATTTTGTAAGCCATTCTACATCTATGAAGGTTGAAGCATCAATTCTTTTGCCGTTGATCAGTTCCACTTTGCGAAGCGATCTATGATGGTAACAAATTTTGACACCAGTGTCGTTGTTGCTACCCATTGTGGGAATGCTACTGACACATTTGTTTAGGAAAATAGGAAGCAAAGGAAGGTGTAATATCGGACTTCAGTTGACATTTCCACCTTTACATAAACAAAAATGGGAAGCCCGGCGTTAAACTTGCAATGCAACTGGTATCTACTATATATAACGCGCTAAGTG
Source organism: Haemonchus contortus (assembly GCA_000469685.2). NCBI lineage: Eukaryota > Metazoa > Nematoda > Chromadorea > Rhabditida > Trichostrongylidae > Haemonchus > Haemonchus contortus. The sequence goes on along the minus strand of LS997566.1, from coordinate 48,156,893 downwards.
TCTCTGTTGGTTTGTCTATCTTTGTGTGTGTGCCCAGATATTCATTTCCTGTTCCCGTGGACCTAGAAGGTTCAAACTAAGTAGGAGTACAGATGGTAGGGGACACTTGTGGTCGGTCATAGGACTGAACTCAGTCTAAAGGGGCGGGGTTAGTGCGAAATGAATGTCTGCTTGTGTTGATAACTCCTGTTCATGTGGACCTAGAACGTTCAAATTTGATATGAATACAGGCGACATTGGGGAAAATGATGATAGGTGCAGGACTAAACTCCGCCCTGTGGGCAGAGCGTGCGTAAAAATTGGCAGACCGTGGGCATTTAAATTTGCTAGGAGCACAGGGGCAGTTTGGGAATGCTGATGGTAGATGGCACAACTAAACTCGCCATTGGACCTTTGTCCAAAGTCACTTGGATATATGAGTTGAGCAGAACTGCTTTCAGCGAGAAGTGTGTCGGGTGTGAATGTGTGAGTGTTTAATCGCAATTAACACATTCTATTCTACTGTACCACAGCGTCGAAATTTGGGAGGAACGTGCGCTACAGGCCATCTTTACACGAAAAGGAGAAGCGCCTGGTGTTAGCTGGGCAATCAGACTGATATATGTTTATACACTGGTGTGCAAAACTTAGGGACGGAAGCAACTTTCGATTACTGTACCTCTGTCAGACGACAGAGTTCGATAAAATTCATACCATAGCAATAGACGATCATTACAATATTGCACAGGAAGCAACTAGCCGAAAATCGAAATAGGACGAGCAAATAAGACTTTTTTATTGAAAGGTACCGATTACACATAGTTCCTCACAACTTATCTTAGTACTTCAAAAGAAGCGACGCGGATCCTAATGGGGTGTGTGATCACCACGGACAGCAGTAAATGCTCTGTAACGCGATCTCATAATTTCCACGAGGTTGGAAATGAGTTATTGTGGTAGGGCATTCCACTTCTCTATCAGCACAATTGACAATTGCTGGATGGTCAGTGGTGCATTTGGACGTGCTGCAATGCCTCTACCCAGTGCATCCTACACGTGCTCGCTGGGATTCAGGTCGGGGGAACGGGCAGGCCACTCCATTCGCTGGATAACCTCTGTGTCAAGAGCTCTTTCACCTGAGCTGTTCGATTCGGTCGCGCACTGTTATCCATAAAAATGATTTCAGGGCTCACTGCAGCACTGAAAAGATACACATTAGGGAGGGGTTCCTTTTCACAGTAACGCCGACTGTTAAGGGTCCCACGCTCAAAAATCTGGAGGTAAGTACGGTTACGAAGCATGATGCCTCCCCATACCATAACACTTCGACCACCAGAACGGTCAAGTTCCACAACGTTTCTGAGAGACGTACGTGCCCCCACCTCTGGCAGTGAGTGTGCGTTCAGAATCACTACTCAGACTGAATCTGCTCCCATCCGAAAAAAGCAAACGGCCCCATTTCTCATCGGTCCGTTCGCTACGCTCCTGGCACCACCCTAAACGGTCTCGCCGATTCGCGAGGGTCAAAGGAACACTACGTAGTGGTCGTCGGGCGAAGAGACCGCAACGGTGCAGTCGTGGTGCCACTGTAGTGCGTGGGATGGCTTGCTTTGAAATCCTGTTATATGACATTGCAATCAAAGAAGCTGACTGACGTGGATCTTTTCTTGCCTGCTGCACAATGTAGCGGTCATAACTTGGTGCAGTTGTTCTTGGTTGACCACCTCCTCTCCTTCGTGCAGCAGTATCAGAGGTTCGTAAAGCTCTCCGTGCACGTGAAACAACGCTGTGAGCGATACCAGGTTCCTGGGCTGCACTCGTCATAGTTCGGCCTTTTTCGAGTTTCTCGACGATCCTTCCTCGTGCCAGGTTATCCAGACGATCTCTTCGGCATAAGATGTATAGAAGGATAACACCACAGTACTTGGTAACTACTGGCTGATTGACAAAAAAAAAATTCTTTCATACCTCTCACCTGCCTCGATTTGTGCGGGTAGCCATATTTCTCGCTTTATTTGAACTACTCCTCCACGAAGGGACGTCTAACTCCCTGTGCATAGCCGTCATAGGTCTGGCAATATAATCTCACACTTTCACTTATTTCCACTTAGTCCACAATGTTTTATGATACATTATCAATTTCGTCCCTAAGTTTTGCACACCAGTGTATTATATATCATATACGTATATATGTAGCTTGTACATGCCTTCAATCAAATTCTAATTGGGAGCATCAGTTGTTTGAGTGCCAGTTTTCTCTTTCATGTTTTCATTAAATTTTTAAATTTCCGTGATTTTCTTATAGGTGGCACTTCGCATCAACACGATCAACTCTGCAATGGAGCAACTGCGTTTGCGACGATATACATCCGACTCGGACACATGCAGTGAGATTTCTATTTATTTCTAACCAGTCGGATCGCCCGGCTAACGTCCTTTCCAAGTAAAGTTGGCCTGCTACCCACGTCCTGCCAAACTTAGGCGCTTCGTTGCAGGAGGACAGGAATTAAACTTGCGGCCCAACACACACGCACTTCGTGAGCGGAAACTTGCTCAACTCATGTGTGTTCGAGTAACTTCGTTCATTCCCTGCTCTTCAATCTTCAGTTGCGTCACCTGCCATCATTGTTTCCATTCTGCCGCCTATACTCCTACCGAATTTGAATGCTCAAGGTCCACGGAAGAGGTGTTATGAGTTTCTGTCAAAGATACACTTACACACACACCGCTACACACACAGGACTATCATTACTCGTTCCCTTTTCTTCTCAAAAAAAGTAGTGAGTACATAGTAGCTCCATATCGGAAAGTACAAATAGAGACTGGCCATATCAGTCGCCATCATCGATTGATGCGCTTACAGCTATGTTCCCTCAACATCTCTTCAACTTCCTCGAAGTTGGAGCACTGCACAGAACAAAGTGCCCACTCCACTTTGTCGGTCAATTACACAACAGATATGTATAGCGAATCGGTTAATCGGCCAACACCCCCACACTAAATCGTACCACACGAATACCCCATGTCTGAAGGGAGCAAAGCTGCAAATTTATGTTTCATAATCTGGAAATCCTCTGAACAGAATTGCCGGCTTCGGATTCTGCACTCTCCACGTAGTCCAGTCCTGCTGCCTGTTTTCTTTCCGATTTTGACGGCATGACTCTAAAAGAGGGCGGAGGTAGTGTAGTGGCAAGTGGCGCACTATCTCACACGCATCGTCAGGGACTCGAATCTCGGATCGATAACCGCTCAGGTCAACCAAGCCTCCATCCCTCAGGGGTCGATTAATTGGTACCAGACTCACCTGAGAGGATAAAAGCACTGACTTGTGCATCGGCTGGCCTCCGCAAGTCACTGTATAGGCGTCATACGCACTCATTACGCCACTACAATTCTGAATGGATGTCGAGCGCCGGGGCACATTCCTCGGACGGGATTGATTGACACCAGAAATTTTATTCTCTATCCTAACTCCAAAGGAATGGTCTCTGTGCATGCGACGCCCCAGTAGGCGGAATCTACATCTGGCTCCTACCGTTAGTGATAACATCCTGCCGCCTGTATCCAAATTTGAACTCTAAAGCGAATTTCGTGCATGCCTCACCCCTTTTGGGCGGTCTGCAACCTACTCTCAGATTGCCATCCTATGTTCTTCCGTTGAAACCACTCCTATCGCGCGCCACACCCTCCGTGGAAGGGGCCTAACTTAGGTTATGTGTTCCAGAGCAGCTCTAGTCATCCCCCACTTGTTTCAACTGAATAATCTTAACCTAAACAAAAGCGTATGCACCATATGGGTGTATGTCGTTTGGCGCGATGGGCGGGGTCGCGCCGCCCATCGCGCCAAACGACACATTAATTAGCCCCTGACCACCTTTTTCCGCGTTCTAGAACGTGTTGAAAAAAGTTACACTTTTTTTTCAAAATCCGCCTGCCATCAAAATGTACGCCCTCCCCATCAAACTTCGCTAAGTTTGGGCATGTCCAGCACGGATAAGGCCTGGCTTGCTCCTTATATTTTCTTTTCTGGCGTTCGAGCTTTGTTGGATCCAAGCGATGAATTTGTATGGGAAGTACCTCCCACTTTGAGCACGGTTTGACCACAGCAGGTGGGGCCCCTTTATTTGATTTGCTAAACCGTTCCTTACCTTGATCTATTTTTTCCATGCTAGCGCTTTCTTGAAACCGAAACAAGTCGCTAGTGTCGTAGCCTCGCCCTTCGAGCGCTTGTCTCGCCCTTTGTGGACCGAGCTCCGCAAGATTGATATGCGCTCTGTCTATTGAACTTGTCCTGGGCACCCACCTATCCCGACCTCTACAGGCGTTTCTCATTTTTCTAATCGGAATTTCGCGACGCACAAACATAGATACATACATGCAAACAGACACGCCAAACTTGTGGAATAAGCAGGGTACGCCGTAAATATGGAGCATCTCTTCAGACGTCCGTAATTCTCCTTGTTAGGAGGGGGGGAGGTCCAAGTTTGCACCATCCCTTATTTTAATGCTATACCTCATATCAACTTTGGTGCTCTCAATTCGTCAGTTTTAAAAGCAATGGAACCTCGCACACATTCACCAATAGTTCCGTCTTTGCGTGGAAATGGTGAGCCCTTTCCGAGATCGCTCCTCGTTTAGGCATTTCCTAAATGACAGCCTTTCAAATCGCGATGCGTTGACAGGTCAACGGCAAACCTCAAAACAGTTGTCTTGTCTCACATACGGCCCCTTTTCCGAATACGATTGCTTGGGAAGGAGTGCGCTGCGGAAACTGCAGAAACACAAGAAAAAGGACTGCTGATTTGTTTGTATTTTCCGCTCTGATGAGTCTACCCCGAGTAAATACATTGTATCCAGGTAGAATTCGAGAGCCTCATAATCTTCTTGCCGTGCGCTAACTGCCCGCGGCATGCGCTTCGACACACTTTTTTCTTATTAAAGAATGTTCAGCGTGGAAGAAATGTTGAAATCCCAGAGTATACATATATTTCACACTACAAGGCCGCTGAGAAGAGTTAGATCGCCCTCGTAGCCATTCTCTCTCTTTCATGGTGGTTTGTTTTAGAATCTCTACCATCTGGGCATGTCGCAAATTTCAGACAAGAAGAACACGAAATTCAATCCGAACCTATTTAACAAGAACTTTTTTCGAAAAGACGCGCTGAGGGTCTTCGAAAGCTGCGGCGCCCTCGCTCCCGAACATTAAAAGATCAAAACTCGTGCTGAAGAAATGTTTGCGATTTTATCCCAGCTCTCAATCCTACTACGAATTTCCCGGAGCACAATGTTATGAGTCGCTGCGGTCCATACTACATAGAGAGAAAGGCCTGCGCTTCGATCGCACCACTGTTTAACAAGAACTTTTTCTGAAATCACGCGCTGAGGGTCTTCGAAAGCTGCGGCGCCCTCGCTCCCGAATGTTAAAAGATCTATGCTGTTCCTTTCCTTTTGCTGTTCCTGAGAAATCAGTAAAAAAAAACCCGGGCTGGATTTTTTTCAAGAAACTCTGCGGACCATCGTCGACGAGTAGCCGAAGCGTCTTCGTGCTATATTTGGTACAGGAGACGGTTATATACGATCACTGTGTGCTAGTTTTGTGGGTGCGATCCATAGTAAATAACTCACATGAGTTCAACACGTATAAATATGAACTGTGGTTTATGCATCCCAATTCCTTTGTTACCATATTTATGGCGCACCCTTTATATACGTGTAATGGGGATAGCCTCTGACCACCCTTCCTTCTGACCTTCTAGAACCTCTTGAAAGTTAGCTGCGAATTTATGAGTAAACTCCGCCCATTTTGCAAATTCTACCTTAGGCCTTCAGTAGCCTCTGACCTTTTTACGCACTCTAGAACGTTTTTTAACAGAGCGATAAATTATTGATCTTGACTTCACCCTTCCTAACGCAGACCCCGCTCATTTTGAAGGTTGACTACATTTGTGCAGTAGCCTCTAGCCATATTTTTCCGCTCCAAGACGTTTTTAAACCGAGTTATGTATTTGGATCCTAGCCCCGCCTACCCTAGTGCAAGCCCAGTCCATTTTGAGATTTCGACCACATAACTTCCATAACCTCCAACAACTATTTTCCCGCGTTCTAGTTGAATCGAGTTATGAATTCATCTGAAAAGTACCGCCCATTCCGAGGATGCTCCTCCCACAGCAGGTGGGTCTCTTTTGTCGGTTTGTTCACCCTATCCTCACATTCGTCAATCTTTTCCCCGTGTTTGGACCTTTTCGAAACCAAAATAAGACGTTCGGTTATTCGTAACGCCCATTCCGGCACTCGCCCCGCAACCGGAGGCGCACGCATGGCACGATCGCTGCCTTTAAGAAAAGACTTGTTTCGACGGAGTTTGTCAAAGCGAGCGTCCAAGGTCCGCATATACTGACACTGTTTTAACCTCCCGTCAGAGCTCATTGTGGTTCTTTAGTCCTCAAAGTGGCAGGAAATGTGAAAGGCAATCTCTACTTCCCAATTCGTCAACCACGACGTTTACAGAGAATCACTTTCAAAGTACGACTCTTTTCAAATATCGCACAACATCGAATGAGCAGTAGCAGCGAGTCCGTGTGTGCTAGAAGCTGTTCGACTGTAAGCGAACGACGACATCAACCAAATTCATCATTGCACAGAATAAAAAGCATATATTATACAAAAGTCCACACAGGAAATCGCATTGCCTACCGACGAACGTAAGGCCACAGCCTGCGAGGCGCTCACCCCAAGAAAGACATTAGTCCATTCTCCCTCTGCTCAACCGGGTTTCACCGTGAAATCCTTTCAGAGTGTACTGCGATATATGTACGTGAGAGTATTCTGTTAACAACTGAGAGAGATGATGTTTCGAGCCCCCATTTCACAACAATTACAAGGAAATTCTCGATTGTGATGGATAATGCTCGACCACCCCCCGCAAGGGCGTCGATGGATGAGCTGGAAAGGTTTGGTAGAACCTGACTACCCCGCTCCTTAAATATTCGCCTGACCTCAAGCATATGACTATCATGCTTACAGAAGCCCACGGGCCTGCTCTACAGGAAAAAATTCACCAACTGTCGGGAAGCCAAATAGGTGGTAGATGAATGATTTGCGTCGCGACTCTCTTAAAGGCACAGTTCACGATAATTTTGGGTAATCCAGATTATTACGGAAAATGGAAGATAAGATGGAAAATAGTGCGATGAAGGCGAAGAGAGTGTGTGAATCAGTCTCTGTCAAGTGAAAGAGGCTTCGAAAAATCGTTGAAAAGGCGGCAATACGAGAATGCGATTAGAAAAATGAAGAGGAATGAGGGATTTGGATGAGCTATACGATGTGTGACATTGCGTGCGTGTGGATGGTGCGAATAGCTGGCTACAGTAAGTAAAAATGTCCTTTAAAATTCATTCACTCACAAGCATAAGCTAACAAAAAAACCCTAGAAACGGCCAAAAAAGTCCACCCTTTTCAGCCTCTTGACGTAGAAAATTGGAATACCGATGGCAGCAGCAAAAGGAATAACAGAGAATAATACGAAATGAGATAAGCTGCTTCATCACTAGGCGATCAGCTGATTGCGTGCTGAGTGTGTGGGTACTGGCGCGAATGTTGCAATCTGTATCGCCTGGACACTAGTCTGTCACGTCATCGGTCGACAGGCGGGGCATCCGAGCGTTCCGGTAACTGGGCTTCCACTATGCCCTACCTGTTGAGTTTTGGGACTCGTTCTTCCTGTAACTCTTGGGGACCACTGGGTATTCCTAGGGGGAGAACTCAGAAACCATTTCTAACGTGAACTGTGCCTTTAACTCTGGAGGAATAGCATCAGTGCTCTCTACGGTCGGTGGAGAGATGTTGGGGCTGTAAAGTTCCAGCTTCTTGAGCACTGGTCGAACTTCATTGTTGTGGTTATTTTGTGTTGAAAAATCCAGTCGGGTTTCTTTGAAGACGGAGTCGGAGTATGAGATGATTGGCATCATCGCACCTTTGCGTGATGTGTGGCGATAATTGTCAATATTGCATCAAATGTTCACAGGAGTCATTGTGTGCAACATTAGAAGAGCATCAGGCCAATAGCTGTCAGTAAAAATGTTTAGGAGGGGGATCACTAAGACCAATCACATCCGCAAAGCAACAGGTTTCAGCAAGGTGTTGCCTGAGTACAAGATGCCAGTTTGTAATTATCCAGACTCCAATACAATAGAAACATTTATAAATATCTCCAGGTTCACGATCTCAACCATCGTCAGAAATACGCGGGTGGATCCATCTGCAAGAGAGGCGACTCATTGAACTGGAGGAACGCTTGAAAGACGGCGCAGGTCTTACTAAGTTGTTGTCAGATCAGCAGGTGAGTTCGCCTTCTATTGAACCAAACATTCTATTAAATTTGAAAGGTGATTCCTGAATTGACGTTTTGCTAAGTAATAGAAAAGGAAAGGGTAATTATGAGAGTTGTGTTGCGCGTCAAGGTTATAATGAACACTTCAAAACAAGCGGTAAAGTTGACAGGTTGACTTAAATATAGGTAACTTGAATATCCCACCTTTGCTTTTTGGATACATGCAGTCCCCTTGTAGTGTACTGTCGTCGCAGCTAACTTGAATATCTGTAAGTGGTCCAACAATAAAAGCTGCCGTAGTAGTGCTTCTCTAAAATACACATTGAAAGCAGTGGATTATCACACTACCTATCCCAGGAAACGACGGCGAAGAAGCAAGAAGGAAAAAGGTAAAGGCGACATATATGGCCTCAATGGATTGCCTTGGCCAGTACACGGCCATGTACAAGTCAATGTTTCCATCTCACCAGGCGGCTATGGTACAGAAAACCAAGCGCGGGAGGATAGGAGCCTTGATTGGCTTCGACGAATATTGATCCGCGATTCGAGCCCGTGACCATGGTGCTTGATAGTGCACCACTTGCCACTACACCACTCCCGCCCCTAATTGAAATAATAAAATAAATACTATGTGGAATGCCCAGGTTTCAAGAAGACCGAACGTGGGAACTACTGTGCTAAGGGTTTACCTGTGGGCCGGGCTTGAGCAAAAACTCTTAGCATTGTTCTGTGACAGCCTGGAGATTGGAGATAGGTTGGGTTCACGACGAGGGGAAGTGAGCTTTGCGTAAACATTCCCATGAGAAATGGCAGCTGAAATGGTTTTTTTTTTCTTGGCTCAATAAACTGCCGAGTGCTTACTAGACAAATCCGGACACGATGATGTCCTTGCGCTCGTAAAGGTGTCAGTAAGGGTGCTCGAGATAGCGATGTTCAATTGATGGAAGGGACGTTATGTAGCGTTATGGCGCCGGAAAACTATCTTGACATGATAAGACTCATTTTGAGTTCTGTTGCAAGAGGATTCGAGTGGAACTTTTCATTTCACCCTTACATGGAAACTTCGCGTTGATTATTTTCTTACTGATTCAAATCAATTTAGCTGTTTTTTGTTCAAGCATACCCAAAGCTGCCTTACCAAGAGAGGATCCCAAGTCGAAGTGGTCGTTTGAAATGAGGTCTATACTGCTAGACGTGTTTTCGGATGCTGATTTCAAAACTCCTGTTCAAATTCGCCAAGGGATTCTCTGAATCGGGTTATGAGGTGACTTTAGGCGAGGCTTGACATAACCGAACTTAAATTACACGGATGTCACAGGATTATTGAGGGTAACTTCGAGCAGTGGTGAAGAAGATGCTTTTTGCGTGAGAGACTACGGTTCGGGTTTTGTGGGGGGAGGGGAAGCGAGAATTTTGCATCGTCGAGTTCTACGATCTTTTGATGACTGTGGTGATAACGTTCTTACCCGAACCATGCACCATCGCTTTAATTCTTTTGCATGTAGGGGAAAACGGATTTATGTGGGCGTGTCCACGCAACCAGACTTTCAAGTCGCAGTAGCGCTTCACTTGGTCTCGGGTTTTATGCAGAGAGATAAACTAGTTAGCAGTTCTTCAAAGCACGCTTCGCAATATTTTATGTAGCTTCATTGAGTTACATTACTAGTATCGGGGATGCGGGTTAACCTAATGTAAAACAAAAAAGAGGAAGTTACTAGAGTTCTCAAATATTGACCATTTTTTACTATACAAAATGATCACAGATTATGCTAACGGATGATATACTTGGTCGAGTCTTCATTCGCTGCAGAACAACATATGTTAGCAGTCAGTGTATTACAGTTGTCTTACAAAAGTGCTCCACATTAATTGATGTTGACCTCTTCGAGGCCGCGCGACAAATTTCTTTTTTAGAAGTATTGGGCTGCAGCGATCGTCAGATTGGCCTTTGCGTTCTTTTTCCAACCCGTGAGGACCGCTTTTCGACCTGACAATCGAATGTGGCATTTAGAGGAATATTATATTCTTCCAGTAATGAATATTCGGAACTGTTTTCATACCGAGCTTCACAGTCCCATAAGCTGACCCTGATATTGTTGCTCACGAAAAGTGCTTCATTCATTTGCTCTTCAACTTCTCAAAGAAGTCCACCTATGCCTTCTCCCCACCCGTCACTGGACTTTGTAATTATCTGAGGATGGTACTGTAGGGAGTAACAGTGCGGTATTATAGAACAGTTCTCATGGTTTAATTTCAAGCTTCTGGATTCATTAAGTTCTTGATATATTCCTGAGGTGTATGAAGAGTACATAACATGATAGTAAAGGTGATTAGGGTGGGAGAGGTGTAGCTCTTCAGAAACTTCATTTTCTTGGATGCGACTAGTAACTGGATAAATATTGACTGTTCTTCCTTTGGCTGGTTCGAAGAAAACCGTGTGTAGCGCTTTTTCTTGAAGACTTGTCGGTGTAGCCTTGCACATATTACTTTCTGTGCGAATTCAATTTCCTTACTTTCATACTTTCCGAATGGCACTGGGATTTCTCACACTCGGTCTCTGTTTTTTGGAAAGTTGCTGTTGTTTAATATCTTCAGATATATTAGTAATTGTTTCTGCTCGTATGGCTGTGGCATTGTTTGGTCTCCGGGAATCTTTGGACTCGAAGGTACCTTCCAAATGGCATTGTTTGGTCTCCGGGAATCTTTGGACTCGAAGGTACCTTCCAAACACCTCTTATATTAGACATTGAGGATGGAAATGACGTTCAACAACTTGAAGAGAGACATTGGTCATATGAATTCATCCCTCTATCTGGTTATTTGATCGACATAGTCTCATAGTGGTCTCTTCAATCCACATGAATCTGATCATCCCCTACTCTGCCTCTCTCCAATGGCGGCCCATCCTTTTCCTATTGCAGAGGTGTTGAAATGCATTCAATGTGTTTGAAAGGTTCCCGCCATGTGAGGGTTTCCTCGGCCTAATACGTTCTCTATTGGCAAGAGGATGACGGAAGGAAGAGGGCAAGAGGGCGGTCATATTCGCCAAGGTCTGGTGTCCAATCAATACGCGTTTCGATTTATGATCTTCAATTGCGAGCGCAAGTATTTTGTTCACCGACCGAAATTGGAAGGAGGTTGGTCTTCCTTCACATTTCCGAGTAGTAACGAAGCAACATGGGACTGACCGAGCGTAATGGAAGACGAGAAGCGATCGAAAGATGCTTGGACTTCCGCTCTTCAACTTTCAGCAGGCTCATTCAGTGGACCCACCAATTCTTTTCCCTTACCTCCTCTCCTGTTCATTCAGTTTCGAAGGAATGTATGTCGGTTCTTGCGACCGCGATCTATTCTGTGTGAAAAGCATAATTGGAACATGAATAGGGCAACGTTAGGTAGTACAACGCACTCAACTTGCATGTTTGTGGTGACCTTCAGGCTTTAATCGATGCCACTGATTCTATCTAGCTATCAACTGTCTAAGATGGACCTCTTTGAAGTGTCGTCCCTCAATCTCCGACCCAATTTTCTCTATAAATTGTTGTGCCTCCTATGAAATAAATCTCTTTTGAATGGAGCCAATCCCAAATGAATCCGTTGCACAGTTACCGCAGGTCTTCGGAAAGCCTCCCTTTTTCAAGTGACCTCAGCATGGCTTCAGTTTTTGGAACAAATGGCGCTTCTAGCACACGTGCGTTATGAGTCGCAAATCCCAGCTCGACACCCACTCAGTTGAGCTTCCACCCCACCCCATCGCCGTAACACGTTGAACTAGCAGCATACTACCAAGAGAGATAGAAGCACTGCTTTTTGGATCTGCTCGATCGCTAGAAGTCACTGTAAATGTTCAATCTAGCACACGTGTAAGGCTTTCGAACTCTTGTGCTCTTTCACTGATTGATCAGCAAGCCGAACAAACACGTGAGTTGTAGCCAAAGAGGCGCTCACGTCAAAAAAAAAAAACTGCGCAAACATAATAGCTAGAACTATGCGGGTCAGTATGCTTGTCAACTTCCCTCTTGGAGTAGGCATTTTTTTGGATAAAGCGCGTTCTCGATCTTCCTCTTCTCCTGGCTGTCATCTGTCGTCAATATTGACGCTTGAAATCATCACCATTTCATCAATTGAGGACGAATGGAACATTGTTTGTTCTCACCCGGAGAACTGTTGACTTATAAGAAACTTGAGAAACATCAATTGTAATAAGGTGGATACTTATCGCTAATGTGAACATAACCGTTTCAGAACTCACTTAACTGATCAAAAATGCTGTGGAAAAAAAAGAAGATGGACCTGTGAGGTTCTTTATTGCTCCCCCAAACAGACGTTGTCTTCGCCAGGGTTGCACTCAGATGCTTTGACTGTTCAAATCGGGAAATGCACAGCTTTTCATGTAGTAGACTCCTCAACCGATAGAGGATGGCGAGTGCAGGGCGCTCACTTTCTATTTCGATGGTGATATTATTAGTATGTATTAGTGACATGTATACGCACATCAATCATCATTCTTATCTCACCGCATCTCGCATACTCCGATCGACAGTGCATCGTCCCCATTTTGTAGGCTTAGTCTTGTTATTGGTCTGTCACGAACTGCCTCAATCATCAGTGGTTCATAGTGAACTCCGGTGAAATTCGCGCAACATTCAAAAAGGCAGTATGCACTTGTAGTGATTTTTTGAATGCGTGAATGATATACACAATGATTTGCGCAGGCCTGCGTGTACAATTCAGTGCTTCATCTTCGCACACAACGAGTCGATACAAATTAACGGACACTGAAGAGATGGAAGGTTTAGTGGGCGTAACTGCAACATTTAGCATCATTCACTCTAGATCGGCGATGGTGAAAGGTCTGGATAGGCCACATTTTAATGACTCCGGATCATGCACCACTACAAGATAGACCAAACAACCAGGCAGGTTTAGAGCGGTATCGAACTGCACCCTTTTCAGAATATGTAGTAGCCAAATACCAATCACTATTAATGCGTGGCCGACCGAACCCTGACCCACCCCTATCCAGCCTTCTCTTTAGATTGTGCCATCTGTCATTGCCAACGAATTCATTTTTATCAGAACCCGAATTCTTTGTGAGAAAATGAAGTGAAAAGGTGCTACGAAAAATCATATCCATCTTTTCACTCACTCGATGCACGCGCCTGCACAAGATGGTACTATAAACAGTATCTCACCACCAAAAAGCTGGTATCTCATGCCATCTGAGGCCTACGCTTGTACCGCTCATTTCTAAGAACTGCAGGCCACAATGCAAGGGTTTTCTTCGAAAGCTTCGAACAATGGGCCTCAGATGCACTCGACCTTTCGAGCGGCACTGGGCTGGCTCTGTGTGTAAACGTTGTCGCCTACAGAGTTCTTGTTTTCATGGCTTGTTTGCGAGGAATATTCTGTTGCTTCGGTCAAACTGGATGAGAATTTTCTGCGGCTGCTATAGCTTTGCTAGGAGCGATGTAAGGTGAGGCAAACCTGCTCCCTTTCTAGTTTTTCCACATCCAGTCTCAATGAAGTTCGTCGTTCTCTATGTAGTAGTATTAATTCCGAAGCCTGAATATTCTATCTTTTAAATATCAGGTATAATCTTATACTTTATGAATGACTATGAAGTTTTATGACTTCCTCCTCTTTATCGTCACGGCTCATTTAGCATCTAAAAATTCTCCATGCATGATGTAATATGTCGACATGCTATGCAACGTACTAAGTGGTTTGTGTCTCAAAAGCTCATTATTTTCGGAAAACGGTCGCGCAGCAATCTGACAACTTTCCTCCAGCAGACATCCAATACACCACGGCGGATTTTTGTGCCAAAAAGGTCTTTTAAAGTGTAGCGTATATGGATTGTAATTGAGAATCGTTGGAAAGCGTGTTTCCATAAAGTATGGTGTGCCTAAAAGATTAGTAGTATTGAATGTTGGCGACATTTTTTCACGTTTTCGTTGTCTTCTGCAAAAACTTTAATTGCACCCTTGGGGTGCGATGTTTTTCTCGTTTTTATTTTACGACTCTGGGTTCTAGACGTGGAGTCAGTCGGCCTTGTTGCATGGGTCAGTCCCGGAGAGGTAATCTATCTTTATGACTCATGCGGGAAAGGGTCGTCCCACTCACTGTGTCTGTCACAATCTACCCCACAATTTGTTCTGCATGCGTATTCTTTTCTTACGAGTGTTTATGCTACTTATTCATTCAATTCCTGAGTTTTCGTTGAGCTCGAAAGCATTCTCCACTGGATTTTGCACAATTCTACTCATTCCGAACAAGAAATTTCTTATTTTTTGCCAGAGGGCCATGCCAGTGAAAAATATAACTTGTAAGGAGGTCAATTAAGTCAAACTGTGTTCATAGCACGAAAACAACTGTCCATAACCACATGCGTATTTTCTTGATTACGCATTTACGATTGATCCTAAGTGAAAGTATGATTTCGAAAAACTTTGGGGCTATGACTTCCTATTAACTGGTCTTGTTGCGGTGAATCAGAGACTGGTTCTCTAGCTTCAAGCCTTCCAAACCATCGAATATATCAAACTATTCACCATGGGCTAGTTTTAGCAGAATTTCAATCAGCTCAGTAAATTCGTTATACGATCACGTTTCTATTAGTGAATAATTCAACATACATCTAATTTAACCTGGTATTTATTACAAACCAAATTTTCTTCATTAGTGTAATTCCTTTTTCAATGAATAAATGAATATATTGAGCGAATTGTTCATAACCTCAGGTCCTTTGCAGCATACAAGGTACTTAGACATTGAAAAGTGCAGTTTCCGATGCGGAATCCGACGCAACACCACACACTACTGCTGCTGAACCACTTAGGAACTTGTTTCACCGGCCCACGAAGTGGGCTGTTCAAATGCCTTCACGCTGCCCACATTGACTTTTCTCAATCACTCTACAACTCATCTTCTCAGAATTCTGACTTCAATCTTTTCGTTAAATCGGTCGCTGCGGAACTGCTGAAACATTCAGACATTTTCAGGTGCAATGCAAACTACACACCTACAAAAACAAATCCGAATATGTATGGATATATTGACGAACCATATATAGCTATGTGTGTTTTCGAACGCTAATCTTAAATTTGCTCCCTCAAGGTCCTAATGTGGTTGAAATACTTCAAAAATTTTGACATCAGCTAGTTCAGTTTTGATATCAGCTATAAGTTAGCTAGAAGTTAGAAATGCGCGATGAATTTACTGGAGAATTGCTGAGCAGTGGACAGCTGAGGCGAAAAACTAAGCTTCTAACAGGAATGGATTTTATCCTTTTCTTCCCGTTACACCTATCTTTCCGTTTGAGGCGGATTTTTTTGGTCATCCCTCAGCACCTATGTGTGGCAGCATGACTCGAAGCCTTCTCCGCTACATGTCCGACTTTCAATAAACCTCGGCATATTGAAACAAATTCGTCGTTTGTTGTATTAGCCTCCGAGATCATTAATAACACTCTAGAGACGGCTTACGTTTCGGCAATATCGCTTCGTCGTAGCCTGTAAGTCGAAACTATATTTGTGATTCCTAGGTCTCCTTTCACATCACAAGAATAGCATTTTAAAGGAGAGCAGAGCAGAAGCGGTGAGCTAACCTGTGATCGGATAAAGTGTTATTAACAATTTCGGAGGTTGATATAACTACAACGGACTTCCAACGCTTTCCAAATTGTGGATTAACACCGCCTGCCTGAGCAACTCAGGAAGCCGAAGCAGAGGAATTGAAACTAAAGATTATGATTCAGTGAATCATGTGACTTGTTTCGGTTCCTTATTTATTTCGCTGTTCACTTGGACATTTTTTTCAGCTTTGGAGTATCTGCAGCATAGTAAATGATAAATCAATAGCGTGATCTTTAACTGTGGCCTCTACACCCGTTTTCATCGGAATTAGTGCAAAAGGAGTTGCTCACTTAACTTGTGTAATACTGTGTTAATTTTCTGTTCCATTACGAAATTGTGGGTGGTATCTGTACGCGAAGGCGTGCTCACTCGCCGCACCAGTGGTGGATGACTACAGTAAGTGGGTGTCTCTGTACATGCCTGCGATCGTGGGAGTTCGTGTACGAAATCGACCATCCATTCTCATTCCCTTTCCCACAGCATTCAACACACGGTCCAAATCTGACCGCAAGTTGTGAAACAAGCTGCTGATTCGGCACATGTTCGAACGAATATTGAAATGATATTCTACAATAAGAAAGGCATTTATTCTTTCTATCTATAGTACTCCCTGTGTCTATAAATTTCCGCTTTGGTACAGTTATGATAGGGCAAAGAAGGTTATCGACTTGGCACTTTTCGATCGTATATCAGCAGTACCACTCTATATGTGGAGGGACCAAGATAGTTGTCGTCGTTTCACCCAAGCGTTTTCTAAATAGCTTTTTTGATTCTTCCCATATGCTCTCTCACCGAGTAGTGCACACTATTGTTTGGCTGAGGCCAGCTAGACTTTTTAAACGTAACCAGTCGGACTACCTGGCTAACGCAGAACTCTCCTCGTTTTCGTGTTATAGGTGACCGGCTGCAGGCTTTTTCGAAAATTTGAGCTCACATTCAAGAAAGCAGAAGATCAGCTTATCACCCGCTAGGAGCGATTTCCTGCTTAAGTATTGGGTGTCTGAATAACTTGGTTCGGCCTGTCTGAATGACTTGTTTCGTTCACCACTAACTCCAAAATCATTGCTTATTTTTACCGAGGTTAAGCTCATTTCATGCATGCTCTGCCTCATTCATCTCCCATAGGTCCGCTTTCTACTACTTACAATTAGTGTATTAACACTGCCTCCTGAACTCATACCAAATGTGAAGGTCCCAGAGAATGGGAACACCGATAGCAAGTGGTCCAAATTGAATCTTTCACGCACCCTGTAAGAGGATTCCAGTACTACTATCTAATATCAGTGTTTTCATGCTGCCATCTGTCCTTTCTGCCTCCCCCCCCCCCTCCCCTAAGAAGTCCTAGTTATCATAGCCATTCTCATTATCTTTACCAGAACTTCTCCCGAAATATTTTTATACCACTTAGGCCGGCATTGTGTTCGAATAGCAAATCGCCAACGATAATGTTATTCAAAACGCTTTATGATATTATTGTCGATGGAAATTTATGACACGCTGCCGCTGAAATCGTGGCAGCGGCGATAAGTCGAACGGTTTTACGAGTTGTTATTTATTGCATTATTGTTATAGATCCTTCAACTCGAGATCCAAAGCGAAGGTCAAGCTCTGATCAATCGTCTCAATCAACAGTTCAAGTGAGCTATGCTATTTTTATTCGTTTCGGAATGTTCTCTGCCAATTTTAACCAGTTGCCATCGTTTTGGATCATTTTGGCGCCGTTATAAAACGAAAATCGATCTTCGAACCAGCTCACATGCGGTCTGACTATGTTCTCAAGAAGTTTGTTCTTGGACTGGCGGGTAGATGAAGGCTTTAGTCAGTTTCATGGCAAATCAGCAGCATCACCCTGAGTTGGTATAATGGATGAACAAACCCGGATCATCGATGCGCGCAGAGTTTGTTTTCAGTCATGACCGGAATAAGTGAAGGTTTTTTTTATAGATCCTAAAACAATATTTATAAGTTTCCCTCATAGTTGTGTGAGTAATCATAGATTGCCATCTTGCCAGCCTAAAAAGGCTTATGCGATAATGAAAAATCGGTCACATGAAAGTATTGATAAAGAGAGACCCTTCGGGATTTCATGTTGTTGAATTCGGGAAGTAGTATAGATAAACTAAGATGCATAGAAACTCAATGAGGCCGTCCTATGGGTGCCTTGTCCTGGAGGAAATTGCCTTTGTAAAGATCTGCCTAGTTTCTTCGTAATCGATAGTTTATTTCACAGATCTAGTCTCTGTCTAGTATTTGCTTAATATAATCTATAGTTTCTATGTCGAAGGTAATCTTGTGGAACTTTACTTCATGACTTTACCAATCTCGTCCTTTTTTTCTGCCGTTTCATGATCTTGACAGTGGATATGGCTTAATCAGAAAGTTGTGCAATTGTATTTGTCCTGTGCAAGTTGTTTCCACTGTTCATTTTACAATAGCTACTTATTGTGGTCTATACATATAGCCCCAATGTAAATCAGCTTGGGAATCACGCATGTGCGGATAGAAGAATAGCCTGTTTTTCCGGGACCTAATCAAATCATTCGAAAACATAGAACATTTAGCACTTGTTCTTTCTAGTTATTATTTGTTTGTTATTTATTAAACGAAAAGACGAACTGTGCTCTAGGCTAGGTGTTGAGCGGTTCCCCGTAGTATTTTCACGCAGCTTTCGCTCCGCTATTGACACATTTGATCAATAATGGTCCGCCCATCTATAGTATTCCGCTGGCGCTTTTTTATTCGACGTGATCACTTTTTATGGTCGGTCGTCTCAGTGACATCTGCCATATGAGCTGGTGGTGGGCAGCCGGCTGTTTCGATTTAATTTTATACGTAGCTCTATGGTTCCATGAAATGACTCACGGTTATTGACTTGCTAGGTTTCGCTCTCCTTAATGGCATCTTATTTGGAATTTTACGCTATTGTTGTCCCGGATGTTGGCTTCACCCTTGCTACGTACTCGTCTTGGCGTTCGTGTCTAATATGATGACATTTGTTTCGTTATGTATGGAAGAGCAAGAGTTTTTTTGAAACAGCCGCTGATAAAAACGCAGACTTGTTCATGCCGTGGGTTTTTTAGTAAGTTCTTGCTCTCTTACGTCTGACCGTGGACGATGGTTTTCAAACACAATTTGGATCAGACAAAGCATCACTAGCACTAGGAGTAGTGTGTTGGTCTAATCCATTAGCTCATCACTTATGTGAATCCAATAAGTTACAATGAAATGATAATGATTTGATTTAATTGCAGTTTGATTTTTAGGATGTGAACTCTTTTTTATTCATCCGGTGGTTGTTGTTTGTACGGCTGGAGATATAAGACAGAGTCTGCCATTACTACAACAAATAGTTTAGCAGCGTTAAATGTTCTATTCGAAAACGTGTAGCATCGTTGCATGGTTGATCTAACTATGTATTTCATTTGAAACACAGTTTCCAGCTTCTCTCTACCGATCGGGTCTACCGAAATAGATGAAACATCCCTCCAGCATGCACGCAATCGCAAAGGAGAACATTTGATAACAGTCTGCTTCGACGAAATGCTCTAGCGTGGAAGCTGTCCTCATCTCGTGAAGCCTTGGAGCGATTACCAAATCGCTTAAAGAGGCGAACGCAAAAACACGAATCGTCTCACAGACCGTTCAACCCAGATCTAAGTTTGGGTGAAAACCTTTTCCTTTGCGCTTTGCGTCTCTGACACCAGGTGGCAGAGTGCATAGAGGCCGCTCTGAAGCGTAGATACGGTTCCCACACTCCAGGCCTCTTGACTGTGCTAGCGATTGTATTCCTTAACTAATTGTAAGCTGAAAAAAAAGAGGAGCACAGGGGTGGGTAAACATTGTGCGAAACGTTGAAATAGGATAGAATAAATCTTTAATGAGCTATTTGAATTTTTTCAACACACATGGAAGTCCACAGTGCAGGATTGACTTGCTGCAGTCATGCTCCTCAATTTTAACCAATTCTGCTCTATACTTCTTTATTGCAATCTTCTCCACATTGTCAGCACCTCACCCACCCCAGAGATCTTTTCTGAATCTGATTATCAGTCAAAAAAACATTCTCCAGGCTCACCAACATTCCCTAGCACTATCAGGAGGCCTGCGAGGCTGTAAACCGTCTTTGCGCAAAAGGGGCTGTCTTTTCCTTCCTCCTCCCTCCCTCACGAGCTGAAGACAACCCAAGGCTGGTGTCGCGAGAGTCTGCCCAGCTTCTTTTTATATGAGAAGTAGCCCTTCTCTTCACCGGTCTTGATCCACTATTCGGCTTGAGATCTTAGAACAGAAGGAACTACTCGTCGCGTGGACGTGCCGACAGCTCAAGGCCGCCTTTTGTCGAGAATGAGACAAACTAGACGTAAACTACTTGCCTCGTGTGATTGTCTCCATCCTCAGCGTCTAAAGAAGGTCATTGGGCCAAAAGGAGGGCATATCATAAAGCATTACAATAGATATTAGACTCTTGTAAAGAGCCTTCCTTTTCCATGGCTATGCTCATTGACTCAGGAACATTTTGTTTTTCTTCTGTTTCAGTTTACCATAGATCGATTTGAGGTTTTCATCGTTGCTGAGGCTCAGGCGTCAAGAGTGCTACAACAATAGAAAGTTCGTTGAACAATCGACGAGTTGCTCGAATGAATAGGGTCGTTCACGTTCCCCCGCCTGTAGGATCACGCGCTATCATTGACTCAAACGATCAGATGTCATTCTTTTCTATTATCCAGTTGAAATACACTTTTTCGAACGTTTCTGATGGACTGCTATCTTCTTTGATTTTATGAGCTTTCCAAACCCTTTCTGTCTTCGCTGCCCTTTCCAAAGGTCGGCAGCTGTGAATTTGCTTTGCGAATAAGGTTAACAGTCCTCATACGTTGTAAAGTATTTCTCAGTGGTGGATTTGTTCCCATCTGCAGGGTGCGCCATAAATATGGGTAACAAAATAATTGCCGTGCAGAAATCGTGATACATGTTGATACATGATGCATTTATGTCAACTATCAACTATTCATTGGCTCAACAAAATGAACGCACGGTCGTCTAATAACCCAATATTAATAACCTAGTTAGTAAAGCTCAAAAACACTCTGGCTACTCGTCGACGGCGGCACCCAGAGTTTCTTGAGAAACTTCATCCCTGGCATTTCACAACGATTTCTTACAAGGGAAGGTTAATTGGTCGCAGTGGCCATTCAAGATGAGACGTATACCCCTGTAGGTGGTTTCGAACACTGATCTCAAATCTGTATTCCAAATCTGCGAAACGATTCTGAAAACAAAGTTACGGGCCCGGGGCCTCCCTGTGTTATATCACTGAACGGATCACCGAGCCGAGCAAAGCCCTCACCTGTGCAACGGTGGCCTGGGGATAGTGTGGTGGATTGATAGGCATGACACCAAGGTTCGATTCCTTGATGCATGGGCTAGTTTTGCTTTTCCATAAAATGCGTCCTAAACGCTTGCAAAACGTTTTTGGGCTCAATGTTGGGCGTCTAGAGGGTTCCCTCACAATTTAGGACTCCGGAGAATAGTAATCCAATAAAATTTTTCTTACCGCTATTGGCCGAATATATGCATACGTATATCTACCCTGAACAATCGAGATGGTGTTTTGAAATTTTCGGCAGCTCCGCGTACTTACGGTAGGCGGCGGTTGCATGACTCATCCGACCAGAGCCCTCTTTGGGAGAGATACGGCCCACAGATTCTAGGAATGGTGCCCGCGCTTTCGAAGGGGTGGTACAAGTTAACGGGCATTGTTGAAAAAATACTGTAGAACAATAGTTTATCTCTTTGTGTGCACATGCGATTATCCGTTGATTCTATTCCTGGGGTAAATGCCCTTCAAGAGGCCCTTTCGGTAGGTAAGCGTGGTGGAGCGGTGGGGCATGGTACCACGGCTGTCCTCGAAACACTGTATCCACCTGTGAATTGTTCTGAATTTCCCCCCATGAGCCTTCATTGTTGATTTGAAGCGGTATCCACTGGAAATGACTGTCGCGCAATGGGACTCCTTTATTAATTTAATGATAACTCATCCTTACAATTTATCCGCTAATCTTCAGAAGTAGGCAGACCGACTAGCTTGTTTTGCACCTGATAGTTGCGACCACATAGTACATCGTAAGTTGTCAATAACAGATTATTTCGAAAGCTCATGCTCTCTTAATTTCCGTAGACGGCCCTTTCGTGGTAATACAAAACGTGTTTCTCATGCTCGAGAAGGTGCGGCTTCTTTTGAAACTCGAGCTTCAGAAGACTATAGACTCTTCCACCAGTGCCACAAAATTGGAGCTCATGGGCCAGATCACAAACATGAGGGCCACGTTTCACTTCGGAGCCTCTATATCCCCACAAACGTAGGAAGTTTCATTTGCGAAGCTACGGGTCCATCGTCGCTGTCCTCATCAGGCGAGCGGAGAGGATAATTGTGATCGTCTTTCACGAATTCGACTTCTTTTCGAATTCGACAAAGGATAACGGGCTTTTCCTAGTATCGATAAGTACGGCTCGAAACCACTTCATTACCGCCTCTTGGATAGTGTTGGTGTCTACTTCATGCTACAAGAAAGAACTTTCTCCACCAAATATGATGATCCCACATTCGTTCAGAAGATTCGGTGGTAACGTTTGACCCGATGAATCATTTGAAATCTTCCTCTTTGAAGCCTTTGAGGCTCATTTTAAGCAAATATTTAAAATTCCTCTTTTCTCAAATGGAGCTCCACCCTTAATCGGCCGGTGGGCGGCAAAAAAAAACTTGCCTTGTAATACCTCCAGTGTTCCTTATTCGTGAGGAAGCCCTGTAGATGCCCAACACTGGGCCCAAAAACGTTTTGCAAGCGTTTAGGACGCATTTTATGGAAGAGCAAAACGAGCCCATGCATCAATGACCCGAACCTTGATGTCATGCCTATCAATCCACCACACTATCCCCCAGGCCACCGTTGCACAGGCAAGGGCTTTGCTCGGCTCGGTGATCCGTTCAGCGCAGTGGTATAACACAGGGAGGCCCCGGGCCCGTAACTTTGTTCCCAGAATCGTTTCGCAGATTTGGAATACAGATTTGAGATCAGTGTTCGAAACCACCTACGGGGGTATACATCTCATCTTGAATGGCCACTGCGACCAATTATCCTTCCCTTGTTAGAGGCAACAGCAGTGGTGTGTTTTGCAGAGCAGACTCTCCTCTCCAGTACCACTATACCCACGGACCTACAATCCCATTGAGAACGGATACAGGCTCGAAGTCATTCTCGAATTCTTCGTATGCCGTATGGCATGCCTCCTTAACTTCCCCGCCTTTCCTACGCTTTGCTTCCAAGATCTCCAAAGTGGGGTAGCAAACACGGCAGGTCATCCTCAAATCATCAACCATATGGAGAAGTCAAGACGGTTCAGTCCTGGCGAGTAGAACAGGCACTCCTCGGGCTAACGAAGTCGGACAGATAGCGTCGGCACTACTCTTCGACAAGCTTGGCTGTGTGGTCTGAGGTGCAGTAATGTACGAGGATCATGGGCTGTTTCAAGAAACGAAGGGATCAAGGCTTCTGTGCGTCAATCAGTATGTTCTGTAAACGCACGTCTTTATAAGTTTTCTCGCCACTATCGACGAAACCAATGAAGTCTTATTTTTGCCCATCACTTCCCCTATGGACCACATTTTGCTATCCTCATAACGACTTTTTCCTACATCCGATGTTCCTTTCCAGCTCGAGATTGTCTTATGTTGAGGATTGCCTCTGCCAAAGGCACAGTTCGCGATAAAAATGGTCTCTGAGTTTAGACTTGATTTTTCGTTGTGTGCCCGGAAAGCACACGTACTTGTTCGAGTCCCGTCCGAGACTGAAGTGTTCCCCTAAATGGCTAACCTTGTGAGATTTCTGAGTTCTTCCCCTGGGAATACCCAGTGGCCCCCATGGGGAACAGGATGGACGCGCGAGCCGGGAACAGGACTTCCATTATGCCCTAGATGTCGAGTCCCATAACTCAACAGCTGGGGCCTTGTGGAAGCCCTGTTCCCGACTCGCGCGGCCTTCACGCCGCTCGATCGATGTCACCTCAGACGAGAGTAGAGGTGATACAGATTGCAACTATTTGTCCTAGGATCCACACACAATCAGCTGATCGCTGAGTGATTAGACGATGTTTTTCTCCAAACTTTATTCTCTGTTATTCTTTTTGCTGCTGCGGACCTTATTCTAATTTTCTACCTCGAGAGGCTGAAAAAGGTGGTCTGTTTTAGATGTTTCTAGTTTTTTTTGTTTTCTATGCTCATGAGTGAATGAATTTCTGCTTACTAGTCAGCTATTCGCACCGAGACCCACGCGAGACAGCTATTCGCACCGAGACCCAGGCGTACGCAATGACACATATTGTAGAGCTCGTCCAAACGGCCCATTCTTCTTCGTTTTTCTGGTCTCATTCTCGTCCAGCCCCTTTTCAACGATTTATCGATGCCTTTTTTCACTTTGAAACACTTATTTACGTAGTTTCTTCTCCTTCATCGCACTATTTTCTATCTTCCATTTTTCGTCATAATCTGGATTACTAAAAATTATCGTGAATTGTGCTTCCAAAATTTTCTCTTATCGGAGAAAGCGATGAAAGGATGCGTGCCTCCACTAGTGTAGGTCGAGTGTGAGAGTGAGTAAATTCGTTTTCTCAATTTGAATTGGTATCTCTGAATGCCTTGCAAAAATTGAGCCTTTCTTTGACAATCTGCCTCAGCGGCAATTTCGATATGTCCCGTTCCATTGTGATCGTTGTTATGGGCTAACTGGGAACACGATCAACTCGTCACTTCATCAACGTCCTATCTCCAGAAACGCTGGTCTTTTCATCCTATCTATAATCGTCATTCATTGAATCTGGCGCTCTGAATTGTTGGATATCCTTTGTACGGTTATAACTTGAGTCAGAAGAAATTTACGATGTCCTTAATCATCTTTCGTGCGCATTATCTCAAGTGGCACTGAATCAGCCTTCACTATCTATAAACCAGTGGGATCGTCCGGTTACCCCGGACGCTCCTCGTCATTAGCAACTTTCATAGTCCGAGATTTTGCGAGCGACCAGTCGCGCCACTGGTTGTTCGACTGATCGCGCGATCTGCTCAGGACCGTCCTCGGCGGCACCCATAACTAGCGCGGCCTCCTCGACCGATCGATCGACCGGTGGCGCGATCAGTCGAGCGACCAGTCGAGCGACTGGTCGTGGACTATGAAAGCAGCCATTTAAGAATGGTCTGAAGGTGGTCACTCGACTCATCCTAGTGGAGACACGCATCCTTTCATCGTTTTCTCCGATGAGAGAAAATTTTGAAGGCACAGTTCACGATAATTTTGGGTGTATCCAGATTATGACGAAAAGTAGAAGATAAGATGGAAAATAGTTCGATGAAGGCGGAGAAACTATGCGAATAGGTGTTTCCAGAGTGAATAAAGGCTTCGAAAAATCGTCAAAAAGAGGCCCGGACGAGAATGAGATCAGAAAAATGAAGAAGAGGGGGCGTTTGGACGACTTATACAACGTGGGTCATTGCGCACGAGTGGGTCTTCGTACGAATCGCTGACTACGGTAGGCAAAATTCATTCACTCATGAGCGCAAGTTAACAAAAAATTTTAGTGACAGCAAAAATAGCCCACCTTTTTTCACCCACTTAGGGTAGAAAATTAGGCGCTAATTGGGTTGGGGGGGACCACGCGGCGCGGCTGCGGCGCGGCACCCTGCGCTCTCCAGCAAGATAGCAGTGGACCTGAGTCTGGAAAGGAATGGTAAGGTGTTACTGATGTGTTTCGTGATTAAGAACAAACACTATGCTTGCATAGTAAGGATACACTTCTTCTGTGCCGATAAAACCTGTTTTTCAATAAGGGGAGGGGCTCCGGGGGTGGGTGAGATGGTTGTCTCGTGTAAAAAGCTGGGTTGAGATGAAAGTTGGAAGTCCAATTGGCTTCCCCACCCCAGAGTCTCCCCCCCCCCTTTTTAAAATTAGGTGAAAAATACACAGTTACAACATAAAAACTATGAAACGTCCCTAAACACCGTTTCGGCAGCGTGCCGCGCCGCGTGGTCCCCCCAACCCACTTAGCAGCGAAAATTAATTGAAGGATCGCAGCAGCAAAAAGAATAACAGGGCATTAAAGAATAAGAGAAAAAGATCGCACATTACATGGCGATCAGCTAATTGTGTTTGGGTCCTAGAGCGGATATTGCAATCTGTATCGCCTTGACCCTCCTCTGACGTGACATCAATCGAGGAGTGGGAAGTCGAGCCAGTAAAGGGGCTCCCACTATGCCTACCTGTTGAGTTTTGGAACTCGACAGCGTCCTTGCTGTTACCATTGGGGGAAGGTTGGGTCTTGCTAGGAGAACTCAGAAACCATTTTTTATCGTGAAATGTGCCCTCAGCTCATGTTTGTTGGAGTAACTTGGTTCAGTTCCTCTTTTCAACATGACTGCGCAGATTTACTCAGCAACGCTCATTTCACGCACGTTCCTCCTAGATCAGCTCTACACGAGTGCGATCCAGCTAAGTCACTTTCTACCATCTATCATGATGTCCTAATCCTGCCGCCTCGAACCCTACCAAATTTGAGCGGCAGTACTAATAAACAATTTTCGCTCACGTTCCACGCCCAGTGAGCGGAGTCTAGTCCTGATATCTGTCACTTATGAATTTCAAAAAATCACACAACACACAATACACCCACACGCATACATACACCCACCAACAGACACACTTAGCGCGCATGCACCGTAGGATATTGTCCTACTTCACAAATCGCAAGAACCTACCTATGCAGCTAATTAATAGCATGATCCAAATTAATGTCTAATTCCCGCCTCAGATTTGAATTTGGCGCCCATGATTCTGGTATACCCTGTGTTGTACTGTACGCCAAGACTCTGAAGTTACAATCCTGTGTAAGAAAAAGGAGAAACGATAAGATGCAGACGTGATTGACACAACTTATCCGACAACAGATAAATTTGTCAACTATAGGTATATGTATAAGAATGAATAGATTATGTATGTGTACGAACTAATGTAAAATGTTCTTAGAAAGTGAAGGCGGGTGAATCGTCTTCAACACTAGACGCAATAGCGCAGGAGAAGGAAGGCTAGCCAGTTTAACCATTCCTTGGGAATTTCGCTTCGTCTCGTGTTTGTGGAATAGATTTACCTTATAATTGGTAACAAGTAATTTCTGACTCGTGTTTGAAAACTATCTAACTCCAATTAACCAATGAACTGACTGAGCAAAATTACTATTTTGCACGTTTTTGGGACACTACCTTGTGATCAACGAAGAAGTAATGAAACGACGGGCGGTGCGCAGACTAGCACCATCACTAAACATCGCACTTTGGTGATTTGCTTCTCCTGCTTCTCTTGTTTGGATTGAAAAATATGGAATTATTAGAGAAGCTTTCAAGCACAATCCCGCATTAACTCCCTACCTTCCTAAGCAAATTGTTAGGTACTTCTGTGTTTATGAAGAAGGCTAGGAGTGTACGCTGTTGTAGAAATTGTTGTGCTTCTGTTCTTGCTGTGAGTTTTGAACTACATATGTGCAAATGCAGCGACCCATTAAGAACCTTACAGGTTTCCCGATGCACGTCTCACTCTTATAGAGTTAACAGACGCGCTCGCATGGGAAGCGATTGCGGGCTCCCTTTGACCAGTCAGGGCCATTCATCCGCTTTTGGAAGAGTATAGTCCAGCGCAACTGGGCCCTAGTCAAATCAAGTCTCAGAAGGCTCCTCTGAATTAATTGGTCTATATTTTGAGATTTGATTACTCTTAAAGCTCTTTTCTCTGTTTGACTAGGCTTTGTGGTGTGTCCTTTGTGTCTTGTAGACTCGCATAAACCAGAGAAATTATTCTTGGTGATCCCCAAATCTGCATGCATGTAGAAGACAGTCACATCTCCACGTTTCGCCAAAGTTTTTCCACAATTCCAATTACTCCAATTTTTAATATCCAATAATCGCATTTTATAACGTCTGATGACAAAGTCTGCAAAAAGGAAACTTCGTAGTTCGTGCTCCCTTCATGAATTTCAAGTCATTAGAGGTCTTGAGAAATCAGATTTACGCCTTTTGTAGATTGATGTAAATACTTTGCTTCAGAAAGGACGAGGACTCTTCCGAAGTTCTGACAAGACGTAAACTTGCCCTGTGCGCAATACGTAAGCGATGGCACAACCTGTATCTTAATAGCCTCTGCCTTCAATGTCGAATAGAGGACGCCATCAATAGATTTCAGGTACTAGTTTACAGATATTTTATGTTTATGCTAACCGGAGGTGTGTTGGGTTCTACAGTTTAAGAAGATTACAGTACTAGCTATTCAAACTAGTTTCTTTTTAGCCCTAGATGGTTTTGGAATCATTTGAGATGCTAGCGATAAGGCTTCTTTGTGATTACGACATGCTACAGTGTCCTACACTTTCTTTTTTCGTTGTTTGTCCACTGACAGGGCAAAAGTTCTCGTACTGAGCATTGTGAGAAGGTTATTCTGTTAGTCCTTGTAGTAAGTGCAGTGCTGGTTAAAGTGTGGACGATTAGTCAGCAGATTTCTTTGAAGTTCCTTTGATTGCCTCCTGTGTCATTTGTTATACTAGCGCGAGCCACTCACGGTAATTTCTAGCCGGTTTGAAGTCGTCATTAGAAAGCTATTCGTATGTGCGACTTTAAAGTCAAAGCAGCTGCGTTTTCCATAAGTGAGCGTTCAGAGACTACATTAGCAAGAATTGCTGCCTTTTAAACTTATCGGAGATGAAATACAGTGCTTTGCTTGTCCGGTCATCAGTCATCGGTCCCTTATTTAATGATTGTACCAACAAAGTTTTATCAATAGTTTTGTTTGCTCTTCTCTTCTTAGTACTGATGTAGTATAGTGCTCGCAGGTCGAAGATTAACTGTAGCTTTTATCCCATCAAAAACGAGACGTTTTTTTCTGGTGTTGTAGCTATGTTCAACCTACCTCTACACCCAAATCATATTGCCCCTCTCATAGCCAGAGCCGAGGTGATATCCTTTGCAAAACGATGTTTTTTGCACAAGTAGGCTGAACTGCGCAGTTGGATCCATGTGCACTAGATGAATACGTCGGTGTGACATTTTATTCATTCATTTCATTTGTGACACAACACAGATATCACTTTTCTGTTGGTTCCCGAACCACAGCTAATCTTATCGAAGAACTTTTTGATTGACAGCAGCCGTCGAATTTGTTTCTAGAGAATCGAATTGCCTTTGCGAATGCCGGAGAGACCTATTCTATTTCCACTTACCTTGGAAAAAGGAGGTGTTTTGCTCACAGAAAAGAAAGGAGCCGTTATGGTTGAATATGTTTAGAACAGTTTGCTACACTGTTATATTCTCTTGTTTCGCTTTTTCTACCAGAGTCCACCAGGTGGGCCTTTGGCGTCGCAGCTGACCTGATTTTGAACGATAGTTATTGGATGTACGATAATTACTCAAACCGTCATTCGTACCAGTTCCACAATTACGTTGCGCCGGCAATACTCTCTAACAGTGTCGCGTGACCATCATCGCGATGCAACTAGGCATCGGGACCTTCTGCGTTTGTTGTCTCAGACATTTGCTGTTTGTTGTTTTACTCAGGTTCATAATTGTGAATTGTGGATAATCAGGCACTAGCTTTTTGATGATGAACTCAGAACCGAAAACATAGGCTTGAAGCTCATGCGTAATTTGCTTCCTTCTAGCGTACTGGGGAACTTTCTGATGTTCTGTTTCAAAGGAAGCTTTGTCTGCCAGCTTCAGTGACGAAAGCTCTTAGAGATGCCAGCAGCAACGCCCTGACTGAAGTGACAGCATGTCTCGCAGGCGGGCGTTTGCGCTCTGTTCCATTACAACCATATAGTGATCAAAAGGAGAACCAGCATTGATTTTGCTTTCCTTGAGAGTGGCAAATTTGGTAAACACTGTTTAGTACATGGTGCGGTGATCTAAGTTGGAGTTTTTGATCACTGTAATATTCTCTACTACTTGTGCAGACATACTTTGAGATGCCTACAGTGTAGTTTCTCCCTTGAATCTGGCGTATCCTGACTGTTGCTAAGTTTTTCAGCTCTACGAAATTACCAGAGAAGCAACAGTTGCTTCCAAATGACATCTGGGTAAACTCACTTAAATCCTTTTTTTACTCGATAAGAGATAAGTTGTCCAAACAATTCGATCCAGGATTTAATTCCTGACCATGCTCGTGGCGAGGCACCACTTCCGACCATATTGTCCCCGACGAGACAACTGTGGGACTAGATGTCTTTCTTTTCAAGTTTTCAAGTCTTGATCTAAAGCTGGATCTATCGATTCAAGATCTAAATGTGGGAGGAGGGCGGCAAGGGAGTTACAAGGCACAATGTTAGTCCCCTGAATTGAAGGGGTTTTGCGAGAGCTCACATAAATCAGAATCACTTTGCTGCCTCCAGTCACCGTGATTTTGAGCAAGATCGAGGTTTTTCCTAGAATTCTTTCCGCCAGTGTTGTTGATAAGAATTGGTTCCTAATAAAAGCAGCATGTACTTTAGGACTGATAGTGCTTTCCTATCAGAAGGTGTTAATGAACTTTATATGTGCAAGCAATGAAGAGAATCTAATGTGAAGCTTAAGCTGGTTGTGTTGTCTTCGATGTGAGTGGACTTCCACTATTTCAGCGGTTACATTCGGATTACATATGCGGTTCAAACCTTTTCATCTAGTCCGAGTGGTCAAAAACTCTTTCGTGCTATGCGTTTCACGATTGACTGAACTCTACTTAATGAGACCATCAGTAAAATAGTACAGCTTCCAGATACAATCTGTTATATTTTCCCAGAGTTCTTGTTCGAATGTTGTGCCGCTTTATGCGCTTTTCCACTTGTGCAACCTTCTAGAAAAAGTGAAATTTCTTCCCAGAGTGGCCTCACTTACCTTCAATTGCTTTTGATTCTGAGCTCAAACTTGTCTGTTTGTTGTGGGGAGCATCTGTTACAATACCGGAGACCTATTTACCTAGCTGTGTCGAGCTCCTGGATTTGATCAGTGCTCAAGTGGTGCAAGCGGTCATCGGTATCTATGGTAATTGTTGATCCAAAAGCTTCCTTCAAAATATTCTTTGACTGTTTCGTAATTTCTCTTCTCTTGCTTGAGAAATAGTTTTACTGCCACTTTTTGCATATTATGTAGCGGATTCTGGTTGTCTCGCGAAAATGAGTAGTGACTATTTTTCATCCGCAATTTTTGAGTCCGTCTATGTTGCTACCTATAGAACAATCTCTATGATGTACTCCGTCGTGTATTTCAAGAATCTCTGGTAATACGAGCTTTTTTTATAAGCACCTTCTCTTGAGAACATCTGCGTTTCTATCTTTTTTCTTCTCAGAAAACTGTGTTCTAGTCGAAGGTTGAGCCCAAATAGACAGCTCATTCTATGAACAGCTGAATAACATCATCTTTATTCAGAATCCTGCAGTGATCTCCCAATGACAGATTTATCGAGTGAGTGTTACTCGAGTATCCTTTCAAACACACACAACTATTTATGAGGAAGGTCCCTCTTTGACTATGACCCAAATGGCTTCCGAAGCCACTCTCCCTACAATATTATATTTGAACCATGATCAGTAGCATATATCCCATGTCATGATCAGAGCCTTCCAAGTATTTACCGTATAATGGGCTTCTGAGATTGCAGTAGCTTTAGGATGCGCATTCCGGTCTGCATTAAGAGTTACGGGGACGTGCTGGTGCCCAGCTGTTTTTAACTTCTCAATTGGACCAATTAACCAAAGTCACAGTGCTGAAAAACGTTGTTGGCTTGAAGTTGTGAGGCCTGGAATCTGGTTTTCAGGTCATACATATGATCGCCCTTCCTTCCGCTACTGTTATTCGAGGCTTTTTGATTTCTTACAACACTTTCTCATGGCGAGAGGCGAATCAAGGGCGAATGTGGTGCATGGTTTAACTTTTTTTCTCGTTGAACAAAGTTTTTTATGCAGTTCTTTTTGATCGACTTTTACCCTTTACATGGTTCATGAGCAAAAGCGGTCTGATCTACGGTGATCTGGTATGTTGTTGGTTCAGGGCTGTTGCTGTTGGGCGATATGATAGCTTGTTTGCTTGTGATGGGAGTGCTTCGGAGCGATGAGTGATAGACGGGATATCTAATTTTACAACTGCCCATATTACATTTCATATGCGCATCCTGAGCCCTTGCGTCATATGCTTATGCAATGCTGCTTATATCACTTACTTTCATTGATCGATATCAGTAGATACGTACATAGGTTGTCATACTATCATCAATACTTTACATCATACGCTTCCCCTCCAACAGTGCATTCAAAATGTTTGGTTTGTCAAACTTGAGCTCATTATTCAATGAAAATC
The DNA here is from genome assembly GCA_000469685.2 of Haemonchus contortus. Classification (NCBI taxonomy): domain Eukaryota; kingdom Metazoa; phylum Nematoda; class Chromadorea; order Rhabditida; family Trichostrongylidae; genus Haemonchus; species Haemonchus contortus. The sequence goes on along the minus strand of LS997566.1, from coordinate 48,124,543 downwards.
GATCACTTACGTAGCTGATAAATGAGCTCAGATTGGCGTTTGTTGAAGGCCGGAAACGCCAAGTTGAGAAATACAAGTGGAGACCTATTTAGTTGGTTAGAAACAGAATGGATATTATATAGAAGATTCTGATTATTACTCAGATCTTATGAGTCAAAATTAAGTAAATTGTGCTGCTAGCTGGCTTGGGGCATCTAATTTTGGTGAATGACCTGTTGTTTACCAAGCCATTTCGTGGCCATCATCACCACCTTTTGATTATGCATAATGACCGGCATATTAAAGGTGTGCTGCTGCGATTCTGGCGTCACACCTAATTGTTGACTGTTTACCTTTCAGTAGAAGCTGCTGCATCCATGCTTAACCCTTGCTATTTATTGCATCGTTCCGCATTAAATAAACCAATTCTCCCAACAGGGTTCCTCGAATTTTTTATTATGCTTTCTTCTTCTTCTTTTTTAGAAATTTCTTTGGGACCGATCATACAGGAAATGAATATGGAGGCAGAGAACTTCAACTGAGTTAGTGAAACCATACAAGATAGTTGTCGTAGAATTTGGAGTACCCCTTTCAGTGCTTCAATAGCAATGTCCTCAACTTACAGACAATACCTGGAGATTTTTTTTCGAATAAGATGTAGCTCTTAGATTGGAATTGCTACAGAAACTCAGATCAAGGTCTCAACTGCAGTTAAATTCGATTTGCAACGTTTGCAATCATGACGTCACGTCGTTTCACGTGAGTTTGTTTGTTTAGAACCATGCGTACCATCCCCACTTCGCCGGTAAACCGCTGGTTATGTTTTATTTCCCCAACTCGTACATCAGATCGTTGCTTTTTACTTTGAAGAAGTTTGAAGCGTTTCCCAGTTGGTCCCCAAGTTGTCTTTTGTGCATACTTCAGTCTTTCCATCGAGTTTTTGATATTTTATTTTCGAAGTCCAGTGCACTAAGTGTAAGCTATGGTGAATGATAAAGTTTGCCGTTGATCAAAAGCTGCAATAATTCTCGAGTTTCTGTAAAGAGGAGGTTTGTTCGGTTTTTTGAAAGAGACTACAGCGGTTGAACAGTTAGATAAACAAGTAATCGCATCCAGTAATATCCTTCGGCAAGAGAATCAAAAACAACTCGAGCAAATTACATTAACCCTTTGACGACAATGCCGATTTCGACGTGACGCGCCCATGGGACCGCGCCGCTTTCCTTTCGTGCGCGACTGGCACCCACAGGTGGGTGCCATGGTACCAGAGGTAACTCCTTTCTCTGACTCAATAAGTTTAGCAATATTTCGCTTGAAATGGAAGTATCAAAATATTATTCCATCCATTATAATTAAGTGAGGCTTGAAAATGGAGTTTAGAAGCAATGTGGGACAAATTCTGAAAATAATGTTTACAGTAAAAATGCGTATTACATTAAGATTCTTTAGTATCAAAATAAGCTTTGCTAGTGCACCTGCTAAGAAAGTGAAAACCAGTGCAACAGTTGTTACGGCTTTTACTGTCTGCAATGTTTCCAGGATGAACAAAAATCTTGCGGAAGTACCTAGGTTTTTTCTTCAGTGATACCCCATTGTATATATACGTTTGTAATAAATAAGCATTAATAAAACAATAATGTGGACCATGTTGAATGTAAATACCATGATGTTAGTTATAAATAATGAAAATATCTAATAATAATAATATCGATTTTCAAATGTGCAAATAATGAAAAAAAACCCAACATTGGGTGCCATGGTCCCATGCGCCAGTCATAGTGGCACCCGCTGGCGGGTGCCATGGTCGTCAAAAGGTTAAGGAGACTTAAGAAGAAGGGAAAAGAAGAAGGGAATGAGGGAACTCATTCGGGGAGTGTTATAAAAGTCCATAAAACTACTTTGTAAAACTTCTATATATTTTATTTTCCTTCTATATTTTATAAACTTCGAGAGCGGTGCTTCTAACAACTCGTGAGAGCCATCTCGGCATGGGTGACTGCTTGTGTGCGTTGATGGGGCATCCATCGAGAGTGAATGTATGAAATTGTGTTTGCACGTGAGGCGCACCACTTCGTGACCCCCGAGTTTCGCACTTGTCCATTTCACACTTCTACGTACATACTGCGTTTCCGGCACACGCAAGTGTTGGACCGCGTTACATCTCTTGCTCTACCTTTTCTATGCAAAAACCTGCTCTTCAGTAGTTAAGCATTGGTTATTGATTAGTTAACATTGATTATTGATACTAATACAGTTCATGGCCTTGGTTTTCCTGATCTTCATCACATTGCTTGCAAATTTCCAGAATTAGTCACATGCAGATTAGAGCTAGATATAAGTCTGTCGACGAATTTGCATCGATATGAGTAGGGTTTAAGGCTTTCATGGATGTTCATAATAACTTTTCCTTCTCTTCGGTTGCAATGGTGAAACGAGGAATTCATTTGAGGTAGTTTTTTGGCTGATGATCCCAACCACAGTCCACAGTGAATCCGAACCTGTTTCACGTTCTCTGGCGAGAAATTGGCAACAACTTTGTGTTGCCCGCTACTGAAAACCTGTACTCGTAAAAAGTTATCTTGTTTTTGCCTCGAGGACGAATGCTATGCTGTATGTTTGGTGCGACTGGCAGTTGTAGTTGCTATGAGCAGGTTTTTGAACCATGTATGGAAAATTATTCGTAAATTTCAGGAGAGCAGTGATTTTGAATCCGACCCCGATCTGTTGGAGCCGCCCACAAAAAGAGTTCGTAGGTTCACGGATCGGTCTGCAAACGATAGATCAGAAGAGGAAGAGACTCGTTCACGCCTTGATTGTAAGAAAAAGAGGGAAAACGTGGAGGCGACAGCCGATATGGAGAGAAAGTTTGTTTTCTGTGCATTCCCTTAGTTGAAAGATACGAAGGAGAGCATTCCTCTCGAAGCAATTTCATCAATATGAAAGACCTGCTTTTTGAAATGAAGTTAAATATGTAGTTCCTCAAGCTGAAGCAGCCCAATTGGACTTCTATGGGATTCTAAATATTCATTGCACGTTAGTCATGAGTAAATTATTTGTTCCACAAGGGTTCCACAAGGTCACTGTTTTATAATCATATTTATTATAATTTTCGGCCTCTGGGATCCCTGGATCAGGATGATTTCCTTGTCTTCGTTCCAAATCATCCGCCATTATGAAATGTTTTAGACATGAAATAGCGCTTTGTTTAATTTAGTTGTTCCTTAAAGATTCCGTCACTATTTTATAAAAAGATTTGTTATAATTTTGGGCCCTTGGAACCCTTGGATCAGGGTAATTGCCTTTTTTCCATATCAAAATCCAGTAATTTTGAAAAACTTGCTTTTTTATAGTGATGGTAACGTTTCCGTATCCTCCGGGAAGTCGCCAGCTATTGGAAGAAAATGGGATTCGGGGGTCCTCGATATTGGCTATTCTAGCGGAGAAAACTCTTTGCTCGATGTAATCACGAGCGCCAATTCCAGGTGACGTTTTCGATTTTTTCAAAATTTGCTAAGCTTTTCGAGAACACCCCGTGTAAAAGAGATGACATTCGAACAAAGTTCGTAGTGGTGAATGAGAAGCTTATTGTTCGGTGTTAGCGGTGGTATTTGTTTTGAATTATTTGTTATTTTCCTTAGTTTATAGGCACAGGAAACTTCAGGAGTAGTTTCACTCGCTTTTTTGGAACTCATCTTCCACGCATGATCGTGTCCCAAAGAGTTTTTGTGTAATAATTCCCGCATTTGATTTCAACAGGTGCTGTTTGCAGAATCGGTGAAAGCAAAATCGGTCTTCCGATATTCTAAGGGAAAGCTGCCGTCTATTACATTCTACTGCAATTTAATAACAGACTGCACTCCGAGCACTAATTGTAAGGGGCATTCATGGTAGTGCCAGACATAGTGACAATAAAGGTGTCGCCTCTATGATAGATGGGTTGTAGCATAAGTCATGTCGTTCAAAAAATTTTACAAATATCGAAGTTTGGCCGTTCCATACAATACTTGAGAGGACTGAATAAGAGGTCCGGCTGGCGAATATTGGTCAGAACGACATTTTTTTGAACCATGTTTTTCTTATCGAGGGAGAAGCATCTAGTGGTTATTTCGTTTTTTATAGTTATTAACTATTTTTGAAAGTTCGGCTGTTAACTTGTCTAGCAAGCCTTGCCTTCTTTTTCGTATTACTTCTTTCTGTGGAATTGGTGGTTGTACCTAAGTAGCGGCTTGAAGTAGAGGATCCTCAGTACAGAGGCATTGAAAAATAGGTGCAGAGTTAAGGAGGCAGGTGAATAAGGAGAATACAATTGAAAAATAATTTCAATACCGTGCCGTGACTATCATCCACTGGACACATGTTTGCCCACATTTTAATAGTCATAGCACAACTGTAGGCGAAGCGTGCAGTTAAACTGAGGAAAAAAATGACTTCTGAAAACCTTTTACTGCTCTACTTAATGCTACCTGATTATTCAGGGGTTGAATTAACATTGTATCCTTGAATATGTTAGGAAAGGTCCGGCTGTCAGGAGTTGTCATTGAAGATTTCGTCTAAATGTAGGATAAAAATTTCGTCAGAAAACGAAGTTCAGAAGAAATGACTTTTCTTATCAAACAGCCTAATGGCGGATTAGTCAGGAAAAGTGATAGAGCACAATTTGCACCTACGTTCAAAAGCTAAAGTTTTGTTTAA
>LS997566.1:47999872-48114872 GCA_000469685.2 Haemonchus contortus | reverse complement strand
AATTGGTCTGATTCGGGGTTCACCCTATCAAAATTCTTCTTGAATCCCTTTACTAGAAAAATAGAAAAAAGTTACGACTGGAAAAGCGTTCAACCTAAGACTTTCAACTGCTACAGTATATTTCACTTTACATATGCAATGTCCTTTTGTCAAACGAAAAGAGGAAATGATCTAGTGCTATTTATAACCTCTTATCAGTTGCAAATCTTTATCACCAATCATCCACGTTTGACGGATCCTATATTGCTTTCCAATGGACCAAGGTTTGATTTCTAATACGTAGGGCCACTTACTTAATGTCTCTGGCTTTCTGTAGCTCCTTATCACTACCTCCCCTATCAGCTATTATCAGCCTTTGTTACCAAACTTCAGCGGGTTGTTTACGCCATGCACGACCTTTCAATGTGCCAGGGTTCCACTGTTAAAACGAAGGCACTGTCTATAATTACTGTTGCCTTCTATGGCTAGTTTTCCGGTTACTTGTTACCAGTCCCAGTCACGAATCACTACGATCCACCTGCGAAATAGCCAGAGTTCCACTGCCAAGTCGTAAATCGACTGAAAAAGGAGAAATTCAACTGCATGGTTAAGACGAAAGCCATCTGTCTAATGTCCCCATCCTAGACATTCGCGAGCTTCAGACTCAATTTTCCGAGCAATGTCAAATGAGTGGTTATAGGAAAGAGGAATGGCTAGTGATTCGGATGTGACTTTGCCTTAGACTTTCTTTGTGAACTGGATTGTGCTAATCCTCAAGTGGTTGTGGTCGAGCCCATAGTAAGCGTCTTTTAATTCTATAGTTTACGAAAATGAATAATAGCAGTTTTCATCTGGTCTCCACCCTCTCAGCCCGTTAAAGTCCATCCGGCTGAACCCAGCGAATATATTATAGATCGATAATGCTAATTAAAGTCAACATTCCATTGCCATGAAACATTCTTGACATATCAATTTACTGTTATAAGATGAGGCTACAAAATTTTATAGAGTAATCTGAAAAAGTTTGAAGGTAAAGGATTGGAAGTGTTCTCGAGTTTATTCGTTGTTATTTTCTTTGTTTTAGCTCAATCATGAAGCCCTTACCAACATCAATCGTGACCCATTGACAGATTCGATGCTCGTGAATTGTGATGTTCTGAATGGAAATTCCCCCGAATACGGTACCGTTCTTTAGTTCGCTTACAATTAGCCGTTGAGCTTGTTCGCAGTTAGAGAATGATGTTACTTCTTAACATTTGATAAAAGTTTTGCTTTGCGGGTGGAGGATACCTAATTAGTCATAGCGCTAGAACCCAACTTTGTTATCCGTTCCGACGAAGTAGGGAATAGTAAAGAAGTATTATCGAGAAGCTTACCGGATACAGTTATAGAAAATAAGTAAGAGTTCGTTAGGTTCGCTAAAGGTATACGTGAGAAAGCAGTCCAATCATTAGTCAATGTCGTTGCTCGCTAGCCTGGTGACGACTCAACCCGTGGATCGGGCATGCTTTCTGCTATGTTCCAATAATCACTGCCTGCCCCATGGGTGGAACTTTTTGTACGTACGTTATTCCAGGCAATTTAAAAAACCTTCACAGTGCTGCTTCTATTTCTCGGACACGCTATAGGCACTGGTTGAGCAAGAACACCCGAGTCCTGTAATGATTTGTGATTAGGTCAAACATAAGTTTAAGATAAGATAGTATCAACAGCATATTACAGATCAAAAATTCTGCACCTGATTTCTAAAAACCTTATGAAGTATTATATATCTTTCCCTGGAAAGTATTTTCCGTGCAAAACGCCCCCCTATAGCGTATTCATAGAGCTGATTCTCTCGCGATCACTATAGGGCTTCCTTTCGTTCAGCACTTCTGCAGACCATATGATGCAATTCGATTCAGTCTTGGCGAATGATTCAGCTGCGAGCTTTGTTGCATAGTTGCGCATGCTTCGGCTTCTTTGTTCAGTCGCCTTTCCCTCCGTTGAATGAATTCTGAGATTCAACCTTTATAACTTCACTGCCTGAGTATTCGAAGCATCTGTTGTCATCGATGTTATACACTACTGCCTGTGGCAAGCAATTTCATCATGCTACTCCCTTCATTCTATAAGGCTGGCAATACTATTGGGAAGTCCCCACTCACCAAATAAGGGCGAAAAAATCGTTATCAAGTTGCAGCCAAATCATCTCAGCAATTAAGAAGCGTTCCACGAGACCGTCTGACTATGTTTCTACGTCTTTGAAGTTTTTTAGACGAGGTAATGGCATTGCTCGATGATAGCACCAGTGGGGCGCATGAGCACATTTCGGACTCTTTCAACACAAAATGGCGTGAAATCGGCGGTCAGTCGGAGAAGGTCCGAAGGCGACGAATTCGCACCGACAACGAGGAGGCAAAGGTCGGTTTATTAAGTGGAGTATGAACAAGTTTCTAGCTTTAATCTCAGGTTGCCCCTAGTTCCACCACGGCCTTACTTCTGTTATATCTGGAAACCATTCGGGCCGCCTGGCTAACGCCGGGCTTCCCTCCTTATGACAGACTTGTAATAATAGGCAAACCGGTCGCTCCTTGTTTAGAACAAATTATACTTTCGGAACACGGAATTTGACAGAGGACTAACAGGGCATGCAAATAGTTTTAGAAATGTGCCCTCGATCTGTCGCTGATCATCTTGAAAACAATAGTACATTAATGGTACAACTGGTAGGCGACTAAAGCCTTCCATGGTATTCACAAATGTTGTCGAGTTATAATAACACCATTATCAAATGTCCTTATTAACGAGCTTTTTTTATCTACGGATATATTTTTAGATGAAAATCCCAGATTATTAGCGGTCGGATAAGTTTTGCCAAGAATGATATCGAAGCAAAGGAAAACCGTGATTCTACGTTGAGTCACAGGCTTTGCTGGGTAGCGGTCGTCATCTAATAGCAAGAATAATAGCAAGAAATGAACCGAAATTCCAACTCCTTATAATGGGGTGCCTTTGATCGGTCGTCATCACTGCACCGACACGTTTTATCGAATGAAACATTTGAAGGGACGAAGTTATATCGTAAATAACAAAAGCATTAGGATTTATTGGTGAGTGGTTTCTGCTCTCTAAGGCCTCTTCTACCGTCAGTGTTCCCATCCTGCCTTCTTTATTCCTACCGAATTCAAGCGTTCTAGCTTCGTATTGGCAATTTTCTTCGCTTCGCCTCCTGTGGGCGCCCATCACAGTCCTGCGGCCTATAATTGGTGTTCCCATCCTCATTTTTACTCTTATCGATTTCGAACTCTCCAGGTCCTCTGAAACAGGGTTCCCCGCCCCCTTTAGTCGGCATCCGTCCTACCACCCACCGTAATTTTTCCCATCCTGCCACCTGTACTCCTACCAAGTTTGAACGCTCTAGGTTCACTAGGACAGGAGTTACGAATTTCCGCTCGGACAAACACCCACACACATACACAAATACACATATATATACACGTACACACATGCACATACACATGCACATATATATACACATAAACACACACTATTTAACAAGTTATGTATAGTAGGATGGGGGACGTCACTTCGTGCGTCCGAGGACGCGCGCGGCTAATTGCGCGGCGGAGTTTGTGGTGATTTGTTTGATTCTGCCGCCAATTTTCGGGGCACAAACTCGAAGTAGAGTAGTTTATTAGGGTGAGATGACCCTTCTAATCTACTCTACTTCATATTTGGGCCCCAATGGTAAGCGCTAAAGTCGTTCAAATCGTTACGAACTTCGCCGCGCAATGTGCCGCGCGCATCCTCGGGCGCACGAGGTGACACATAACCATAGTAGGATAAATCAGGCGGAAATTCGTAGGTCGAGCCGGTATTTGGATTGAACATCAATGAATAAACATGGGTACAGTAGTGCGTTTCCAAAGTCAGGAGTCTAGCAAAGAAAAGATCGAGGGGGTTTATTATGAGAGCTTTCTGAACTTTTGGGACTCGCTTTGGGACCCAAATACCTACCTAAACAAGTTACTTCAAACGGCATAAGGCGAAATCGCAGTTGGACACAGAGGTTCGCTTCTTGTATTTTATAAGTCGGATGTAAACAGTTTATATTTGGAAACACTGTGTTTATTGGCGAGTACGATTTACACGTCAGAGCTTAGTAAGACAGGTTTTGCAAGAATTAATTTTCATCTGGAGTCGTAAAGTATCGACTTACTGGTTCGTTTAGTTATATAACTATATTTCTCTCGGGATCATCTAAATAAGGCTGTTCTCATCAAATCAGACAGTACTTCAAGATGTCATGATATTTTTTGAGGAAGTGAGAATACAGTAGTAGGCTGCGATTTGCTTTTGATGAACTGAGTCGTTTTTGACGTGCAGTATTCTTAGCGTGGTATCTTCCCAGCCAGTCGTCGTTCTATTCAAAAGTTTAAGTACATATTCCTCGAAATGGCTTAAATGAAAAACTGTTTTATAGCACTCATGTGATGCGTCGTCCGAAGAGTCTTCGGATTGGGAAACACGTGACGACCGCCTTATGAACAAGTGAGTTCTACAAATTTAACTGAAATGTTCTAAAACAAGTGGAATCAATGGGTCAAAGTCATTAATTCGGCATAATCCGTGAATCAAAACCATTAAAGGCACAGTTCACGATAATTTTGAGGCACCCGTTTTCATTCGAAAAGCGGAAGTATAAATTGGGAATAGTTCATCGGTAGTAAATAAAGCGAGAGAATTCGAGAAAAATATGGCTCCTCAAAGTGGATAAAATAGAAGTCGGATGAGTTTGCCATGACGGAAATAAAATGGAAGGGATATTCGGACGAGATTTCAGTTATTGCAATTGCGCAAAGAGCTGATGACATCAAGCCTGAACTGTACAAAATTGCTTTTCACTGTCGCTATATGGTCACGACAAGTTGTTTAAACTCCCTACTTGGGTTCTCTTAGTGATCGGTGTATCCTCTACAATGCCAGTGAAACTCGTCCGAGGATACACACGGAACCACGGAAATTTAATCGTAGAACCTTTATAACTCCCTAACTAGCCCGTTTTCCGACCTAATAGTGCCAGATATGGTATACGCGGGGGCCTCAACTCATACTGTGGGGGGGGGGAACTCAGAAACCCGTTTTATCGTTAACTGTGCTTTTAAGAAATCGAAGTCAAGCGGGGTCACGGAAGTTCTTTCGTCTTAGGTTTAAGTTTTACCCCATAACTCACCAACCTTTCTGATCGAAGTCTCTAATGACGTAAGTTCCTGAAATCGCTCTGCTGAAGATCTTTCTCCTTTTTCTCTAAACTGAGCTTCCCATGCACCCACTAAGTCGGATGTGGTGCACTCCAATCAGTAGACATCACTTATTTGGCGGGAGGCAGATGTAGATGTGGGTTTATCTAACATGCAAAGAAACCTTTTTAGGTTCTCTAAGAAGTAAAGCCACATGTTCAAACTGATTTCTGAGGGGCTCTTCTATTTCTTACCTGATTTCTTACCCAATATCTACTTGTAATGGCGCCGAAGGTCCCCCATCGACCTACCGCTAATCATCCATGCTTTTCAATACGAAATAAATCATCTGCAGTCAAACTGATAGAGCGCGGTGAAGTGACTGAACCCAACCGATTCAACAGTCCATGTCACCTCAATTTCGGATTACTCAGGATAAGAAATTATATACAACTTCCTATAGTTTATAAAAGCGTTGGATTAGCGATTAGAATACTGATTTGTGAAATTGAAGGGGATGCGAAAATACCCCAATTTTTTTAGGTCGTTCAATGACTTCAGTGGCTGCGGTTCATTGCCAGGCGCAAGAATTGACCCTAAGTCATCCAGTTCTCTGGTTGGTGTTTTACATATTGCCCTCGTTCAACATTTATAGTTTTCTCGTTTATTATTGTAGCTTGACTCTGCTCCTTTGGATGCTTCGTTTTGTTCAACAAAGTCTGAATTAGCTCAAGGACAATGTCGAAACAGAAAACGGTTGAGGGTCAGACGTCTGCCTCGCAGTATGAGTGATGGAGAGCAATTAATTCTCAAATCTGGTAAGTTTTATTCCCCTTCTGATAGTAACGGCCCAATGAATTGACAACTTAGGGTAGGCCTGTCCCAACCTTTTGCAAACAATTCTTACGTGTTCGTTCTATGTTTTAAGGAGCGTTTGTGCCAAAAATTCTCCGTTCACCTCCGTCAACACCTTTGGCGCGGTCGACAAGACTTCTTCAGAAGCTTGAGCTAGACCTGATGACAAACTCGGAGAGCGACATAACGCCCGAGCAGTCGGACACTCAGGTCTATGAATGGGACGACTATAACGTAAGCGCTATTTTAAAGCAAACTACCTTCAATTCATGTTGTCCCATAACACAACAGGCTTTTATTACCATAAAAATCGAAGTTTCGTGATTAAAAGGCATTTAAGCGCCTGCAGTTTGCGGACGGAGGAGTTGTCCCTGTAAACTCTCTTGCTTTCCCCTCGGCATAGTTGTTTATGATTGAAATATTCTTGTGCCGTGCGAGCTTGTTAGATGAAACAATTCACGGCATAACTTTTCGACGCTATCGCCTTCTTCAGAGGCCTAAGGCAGTTCGAGATTTTTTCACAATATCTAAAAAGAGCGTTACCCTCTGGCGAATGTGACGAAGAATTTTAAACCCATAATTCAAACATAACTCACCAAGGTTCCACAGCTCAGACGGATATAAAAATCCGCTGTCGCCAAAGGCGACTGTCAGTAGTGAGTGAGACTTCTCGCTGTCTTCCTTGTACTTGTGATAAGGAAGATGTCTTAGACCGGTGTTTGCCTTTTTTCTGTGTTGTTGGAAGTTGGGGAGTGTTGTTGGAAACTCGTTCACTGTTGATGTTATTGAGTTTCCAGTGCTAGGCTAGTGGTATTCACTCGCTTTATGTTTACACCACTAGATCTTACACCACTCACAATTGATTTCTCGATACATACCAATGCTAGCAATGATCGTGTACTGCTTAGCAGGTGGACCAAGCTGTCAAGAGAGAAGGGTTTGTTAGAAGCGTTCATTGAGTTCTGTTCGGATCACAATGCTGCTATGGCAACGGACAATTAACCGTCTGTCTCTCGCAGCGTTTGTGCCTGGTTTTGGTTGTAAAACAAATTGATTCTGGAGAAATCAATTTTAAAACCAATTACCTTATTTTTCCGATTGTTCCAGTCTAAACCCATTTTGCCGGTATAACGTTGCGTTTTTACTTTTCTTCACGCTTCGTTCGAGAAGAAATCTGAATTTCGCAACAACCACTGACTACCTATGAATTTCTCAGAAGAGTTCCAATTAAATCATTGCATCAGGAAGGAATTGCTTTTCAGAAGATATTGTTGTGTTCTCTACATTGCTCCATTACTCCCGATTTCAGCCCTAGACTGTGAGTCTCAAGAAGGAAATCCTAACGCCCCTGCAATCGAACCCGACACTATGTTAAGCTGCACATTTTTTCTACCAATAATTCATATAATCGTGAACTGCCGCTTCCAATGATAACATTTTCATCTTCCGAAATTTTTTCTAACAGTTTCGTTGGAAGGGAGCTTCTGAAACTCCAATGAAATACCAGGTTTTCGTGAACATTTTATTCTTAGCATCTGAATTCCAACCAGCTTCATTGTGAGGCCTGTTTCAATTTATATTTAATATTGTTAGCCCCCTGCCAAAGACGACTCGATGGCCATGCCGGCTGCTCCATCTACTCCAGCTATTCACGAAGGACTACTTGAACTCGACGAGGATTTTTCTGAGCATCTCGATTCTTGGGTATAGGCTCAATAAGATGCTCAATCAATTCCAGTTAACTTCATGATACTTTTTTTCAGGATTCTCTCCGTCGTCTTATCAGCGAGAGTCGAGCTCATCTACGTGTAGTCGAGAAAAGCATATCTAGCAGCGAGGTGGACGAGGTCCAATTGGTCAGAAAATTTGTTGATGTTGATCCTATGTTGAATCTAACAATATGTCGTGCTCTCCTATATTGCTTGACAGCAGCTGGTGCAGAAATGTGAAAGAGATACTTGCATGATTCATTCGGCCGGGAAAGGGAAGAACTTTCTTGAAATGTTAAAGCACGAGGTCCCTTATTCCCTTAAGCTACCTACATAATTTGTTGGTATTTCCAGATTAATTTCACTAATGTTATGTTTCCTGACGACAATTCTTTAAGATGTTGCCATCATGCGTGAAAGTTGATGGCATTGGGGAATGTTGGTTGCTCTTATGTTGGAATCATGAATGGGTTCTATTGACCCGTGGGTGATGTGTTTACTTGAACAAGCCATACTTTGAATCGAAACGACATAAAGAACTCGTGTGGAGCTCCTCTGTGCTAGGGTGGCCCACTCAGAAGGCAGGGACGTGGAGCCTACAGAGAGCCGTTGTCAATGGCTGTCTGTAGGCTCCACGTCCCTGCCTTCTGATTGGGCCTCTGTAGGCTTCATAGTCCACGATTTGGCGAGCGACCGAACGCGCGACTGGTCGCTCGGTCGCTCGCTCGATAGGTCCGCGACCGGTCGCTCGCCAGTTCGTGGACTATGAAAGCAGCCAACCGCGGGTGCAGCGGCTCGGCGTTTTTGTCGCTTTCTTTGCTCCCTTTTCAATGGACAACTCACTTGCAGGAGGATAGTCGTGAACGGAAGAACGGAAGAGCTGGCATTTCTAAGGGCTTACAAACATAATACAACCTGTTGGTTTTAATTGATTCTCTGTTGCTGCAGATTCTTGCTGTTCTCAGGGCTCACTGATATAAACAAAAAGTTTGGAATATCGAAAAGCCTGAATTTTCTGCGATACCACATTAGACCATTACTACGTCCATGATACATTTATTGGTCAGCCATCAGCAATTTTTGGCGAGCTACACGTCATATTTATCCCTCATTTCCCTACTCTCTCTTCGGTCATCAATTCGAGCTTCTCTTTCTTAACCTACTTTCGGCTCGCCCACCCGTTCACATATCCATCCTATTGAACGCTGTGGAGGAGGGATGACGGATCTTCTCCTCAATTTCCCACGTTCGCTCTGCCGCATGTAACAGATTTTACTAGTTGTTTCGCAGCTTCGAACTGCAATTACTGTACTTAGCACGCCTCATCGTCAGTCGATATGACACCATATTTTTTGTCGACCACCTTTCTTTTTTAGTTGGTTTTGACTGTTCTTGTCTATTTGTTTTTATGTTTTTTAGACTTGACAGTTCGTAATTACTCCTCACTAATATCGACGGTCAAGACCGCATTGGGAATGAATTAGGTGGCAGTAATTGTAAATAATTAAAGGATTCCCTAACTCACAGATTGCCCGCTCCAATCTTCCGCCGCATTTCTGCGATACCCATCGAGTGCGAAGCGCGACGCGGGGTTCGGAGAGAAGATACCGCACCCGTGGAGGGTCGTACGGACAACGAGTGCACATGCCCTCCTCTCGCCCGTCGACACGACACGCACGAAGGGCCGCTTTCATAGTCCTCTTTGGCGCGGTCGCGCGCTCGCTCGCCGACCGAATCGCGTACTATGAAAGCAGCCAAGCGCTTTTCCGTCTCATTTTCTCAGAGAGAGCAATTTCGGTTGACAACAGTCCTATAATCAACACTAGCCCTTAACTCCTGCAACTCCGCGCAGTGTAAGGATGAGACTCGGATTTTGAGCGGAATGATTACGGTAATTGTCACGAAGCCGCTGCCACGCTGTGCCTGCGCCTGCGATTGCGAGGGTTCGAGTAGAGAGTCTGTTACAAAAGGAACTGTTATCTAGTTCTGATGACAGCAGAACTGATAATAGTTCTTTTTTAAACTGTATTACAAGTACACCTTCAATTGTCACAGAAATGAGGGACAGTTGGGGGTACGAGATGGCAATTACTCATAAGAACTTCGACGAGTTCTATGTTGAACATTCCTCTGACTGGCTCCTTTCTAACAAGGCAGCAGTGCCATGCAGCATATCCTCAGATTGAAGCATTCCAGTTTGTAAGCCATGAGCTTCTCCTTCCGGCGCACAACTTTCTACTACAGATTAGATTCTACACTACCTCACCTGTTGCTACTTCTTTCAACAACCATTGCATTATATTTTAGGAGAGCATCCAAATGATAGCTCGTGCAAATCTTCGTCAACTGGACACTGTAATGCGAATGTCTGGCGGGCGTAACGAAGACGTCGCCTGTTTAAGAGAACAGTGGAAATCGCTCTTCGAACAAGCAGCATCTCCTATACCACAACTTCTTAACAAGGTGAAAATATAAATCCGATTTGTAGCGTCGGTATTTTTTATGAACACTTTCGTTGTACTATAACATGAACTGACGATGGGGGTTCGCTCACTAAAGGTTAAAAAACAATTGAAATGGCGACTTCAAACTGGTCTAGATTACTATAGATGCAAAAAATTTGGCTGAACTTTGAAACCCAGTTCAGATTAGTTTCGACTGTAGGAGGGAATGTGAAACGTCGCCGTTGACCACTCCCGTTTTGAGATCATATAGAAGATTTCGCGATTTCCTGTCCTGTTCACCACCTTTTGAAACGCAAATATATTTTACATGATGTATGTATATCCTTGCCAGTATAAATATATAGCGTTCGCGTCTGATGGTCCGCCCTCTGTCTTGTTCTCTGTCTGTAAATCACGGAACTTGATACAGTGCGTTTCATAATTATAAGGTCACCCCAGATTTTTGCGATTTCGGAGAAAGCAGCCAGAATGGATTTTTCTGGCAAACACTGGTAGATTCCTCGTCACAATGTACCTCCCTGCTCAAATTTCGGTCGCAATATCTTTCACCTCAAATTTTTTACGAATTTTTTAAAGATAGTGTCGGCTTTTGCACCGTTTCATAATTATAAGGTCACCCTGAGGAAGTAAATGATTTATCAGTGTTAATGGCATATGTACAACAGTTAATAATCTATAGCTCCTCCTTGTTTAGGAGCAACGTCAAAGAGCCTGTGTGGCATACTAGAAACTAGGTTTCGAAGATTTCCTCATCGGTTGCTCTCCATGCTTCGATAAGTGCTCGCTTCAGCTCTTCTTTGCCCTAGAACTGACGGTTATTCGCATAAACCTGTCTGAATATTGTGTCCCAGATATGTTCCATCCGACTGAGGTCGGGACTGCTGGCTGGCCATGGCAGGACGCTTATTTATTGGCATTGCAGCCACTCATCCGTTGCACGGCTCACATGATTGTAGGCGTTCTCTTGTTGAAAGACATAGTTGAGGTGACGGCGATGGCATAGAAAAGGTACTAGATGATGCTCCAAGACTTTCTGATAATCCTCGAAATCCATACTGCAGCTCACGACAACACGACATCATTGCAGAACGCACCCCGCACCATAGGCTTCCTCCACCGAAACTGCGACGGCTGAAGTAGACTGGTTCCTTCCTCAAGTCGCGTTAGTACCGTTGTTTCCGTCAGATTGAATTTCTTTTCATCCGAAAAGACGACCTGAGTAGGAATTATTCAGCTCTATGGTGAGATTTCGATGCAGATCTACCTTTGCCCAATCTCTCCCTAGGTTCATCTTTGCAAATCCGAGTCGAGCCTCTTTGTGACGATCGGTGATTCGTGGCACCTTCTCCATTGCTTGCCTGGTGATGTTTTCGCATCTTCTCACTGCTCTCCAGACTGTAGTTTTCGACACAGAGAGGTCTAATTCCGATCGGATCTGGTTCGAGGAGGACGTACTGTTGGAAACAGTCCTCAGAATTTTCCGCTCGTCACGGGTAGTAATCTTTCATGGGTGTCCACAGTCGGTGTTATATCTAACGACATGAGGACTCTCTAGAAATCTCCGAATGGACCAAGGGGATCTCTCTATTTGCCTGGAAATGGCTCGAGTACGGAGTCCACCTTCATGATGAGCCTTCTCAACAGAGGAAAGCAGATGACCACGAGCCATGTTGACAGTCAGGTTTAGAAATGCCTTTGCTACACATGCTTACCTTTACAAGTATCTTCAAACACGAAATTTCTTCTCTTTCGTAAATAATTGTTCACTTTCTCAGGGTGACCTTATAATTATGAAACGGTGCAAAAACCGATAAACTGTTCTAAAAAAGTTCAGAAGAATGCAGCAGCGGCTAAGCAACGGATACCTAGGTTATTCGTGCTGGGGAATCTGTTCATGATGCTAGAAAAAACCCTTAATGTTTACTTTTTTTGAAAGTGCAAAAATTGAGGGTGACCTTATAATTATGAAACGCACTGTATTACCTGAAAAAAAAACGTCTCTGTTCGATGTGTTCCTTACTATTACGCACGCGTTAGAGTGCGAAGCCCAACTGGCATTATATAATGTAGTACTAAATGTTCTATAATTTGCTTTCAGGTAGAGTGTTTTGCGAATTCCTTGAGAGATCTGCATGAGGCGTCGTCGAATTCTTCGCTGAGTGCGATGACAGCAATCAAATCAAAGGAGGACGTTCGCATTGCTTTGGAGGTGATGTCACAAATTCAGTCAAGGCTGTGCAAGGAAAGAGACGAACTAAGGTATGGGATCAGAGTTCTATCTGCAAAAACGATTAAATACAACATTTTCTCAAGAAATTCCTAATTTTCTACTTAAACTTAATTGGTTTGCATTCGATTTTATTGATTCGTAGGATTCATGTCCGCTTAGAGCTTTGTAAGGTGACGAGCTGATTTTCAAATGGAGACTTACAGTAGCGCTCAATAGTCTTCGGTGACATGGTTCATCAGCCCTACTTTTCAGTCGTAACTCCTTTACTACTAGATCTAATCATGCGAAATTTCTATTTTTGGAGCGTGGATATATGGTGAATACTTACTACTATTCACCTGCAATCTGATCATGTTCCAGATATTCCAAAGAGCATGAACTCGAAATCGACTGAAAATACAGTTGATGGCCTCTAAAATCTTCTTCCTTTTTGTCATGTCTAAAGTGTACGTGGGGTAACGCCGAACACAAAGAAAAACGCACATAAGTGCAGACGTCAACAACTTTGGTTTTAGCAAAATCTGCCACCGCAACAAACACCTTGCTCTATCTGTGGATATTGCTCCTTTGCAGACAAATATGTAGTGTTGGGTAGGGTGAAATATGCTCTAGTTGAACATATCCGGATTTTGCGCGATTTGGTCCACTAAGAAAAAAGTTATGAGCGAAAAGCTTCGAAGCATTTCACCGAAGACTTGAACGTACTGTATATCCGCAATAGCACAGAGACGTCATAACATCTGGTAAGTGAAGAGGCGCAAGGAATCCTGATGTTGCTGTTTCAAGTAGCGTTCTTCAGCGGTGCGTAGTGTTGTGTGTTGGGTTACAAGGGGAGTAGGAAAGTCCGAGGTCTTGGTAATACACGCCTTTCAATATTGACACTTTTCCTTTTTACAATAAGCTTTTCTCTATCTGCAGGATTTCAAAGTTGCACAAAGTTTTAAAAAAAGGAAGCGCATATGAAAACTACATAGGGACGGGATGTGAGCAGAAAATGTTAATCTGGAACTAGAGTGTTCAAATTTGGTAGGGGTCCAGGAGGAAGAGGGGAACATTGATGAGAACAGGTACTAACATAGGACTAAAATCCAAAGAGGCGAGGCGTGAATGAAAATTATCAATTTGAACCTGAGGCGTTTAAATGCGGTAGGTGAGCAGGCGGTAGGGTGGCAATGCTTTAGTAAAAATGCAATCTGACTCCTTCCTTAAGACGCTGGGCTTGCGAGAGGGTGAGCCCTTGCGAAAAAATTACTAATTTGTCCGTAGGGCGTTAAAATTTCGCACGAGTATAGGCGAAAGGATTAGGACATCGATGGTAGGTAGTAAAAAGTGTGAAATTGGATTCCGCTCGCGGAAAATTAGGGGTTATGGAGGGAGCGGACCATGCGTGCGGGTGCATGCAGAATGCAGGCGTATGGTCAACTTCAACGCAAGGAAGAGGAGTAAGCCGCGCGAACTGAATGGTTCAAGTATATACGCTCGCTTCGTGTGATTCCATCATAAGTTAGGCAGTCGTTGCTATGTTAACGAACTTAATACTTAGCTCACGATTAGACATGCATTGAATCATTCCACATTTTGGAGGTTTTATGTATCTTGTTAGAACTATGTTATCAAACGCTACACAAACTTATAAGATGAAAATGATCCTTCTGAACGTTGACTCTGGTTTATCGGAACAGTGTACTTAAGTTCTTCATGTTCTTTTATCTTTGAGCTAGATCCACTTCATCACTGCATACATCCCTTGATTTCCCCTCCCCTTCTCCATTTCACTTGCGACCTAAGCGCGGTGAAGATTGTTGATATGTACCTAGTAAAGCTCCTAATCAAGTAACTACATTTAAGCCATACCCACGGTTGGCACAGAGAATCATCGCTTCTGGATCGTGTTGTAGGGAAGGAAAGAGGAGATAGCTAGGGAATTATTGCCATATTTCGTAACAGTTTGAAGCAGTAAGGACTTGGAATATTGTGATAGTACGATCCCGAGACGCTAACATGGATCCCTTGTATTTTCAACTGTCGAGTGGAACGATCATCGCGTAAGCTCGGCTGATTCGTCCACGTCCAGATGTTTGTTAGCAGTGAAATATGTGTTTATTTAATCGAGCCTATTCTCATATTACTTGTTAAACAATACAGCAGAGCGATCTTCGCTCTTCTTGTCCTACTTAGTCACCAGAAATCTTCCCTGATTTAAAGAACAGCCATACTTCACGAATGAATTTCAAACAATTTAGAAACCGAGCAATTTACGATATGATGCATTTCTGTCATGCGGTGTCGCCTGGCACATGGGTGATCCGTGAAGCAGTCGAGGAATGGATCACGTTTGGACCAATAATCTATATCACCATGTAGAGACTTGGGTTCAGATGCGTCGAGGAGAGTATCGACACCTACATACATATACATCGGCTGGTTCTTAGGAATGGTTGAGCAGGAGAAGAATATGTCCGAAACGTTCTATTTCTTGGGTTCTCTTAATCAGTGGGAACGATTGCATATGCCTCTTTCAAAACGGCATTGATCAACGCTGCGAGTTCCAAAACTTCGTTTTTCCTGTGTTGAAACAGCACAGTTCGTGGCTCATCACCTATGCTTTTGACCTATCCCATTACTTGACAGTTCTGCGAAGTTCTTCAGCTGCAAGGGGCCTCGAGACAGTTTGCGATGGCGATGGCATAGGAAAGGTGCGGCTTTTTTCTCATGTACTATGATCCCCGCAGCTGTTTCTCATCGTTTTGTTATAAACTCTGTGTCCAGAAATTGTCTCGCCGTGCATGAATAACTATTAATTCTTAATCTTAAGAAGTTTCAACGTTGGGCTCGTTGCGCTGCCTCGATCAGACTGAATCATTGAATAAACCATGCGGGAGCTTGAAGATATAGCTCCTGAGAAGATCACATCTAGCTAGTTCTACTTCATCACAAAGCAAAGTCATAATATTTACCTTATGATTTTCGGTATCGGCCTAGATCCGAACACATATTTATTATGACTGAATACGAATATACAACGCAATTCATCCATCTGATCGCTTGATTTGCGCGAGCTACCTTCCTTTCTGAGCGAAGATGAAACTCTCACTGTCAACTTCTCTGCGAGCTCACACTAAACTCTATCAAGAGAAAATTTCCATTTTTCCTCTGATCGACAGTTTACGAATAAGTTTTTTCCGAAATTGAGGCTATCTGAAGGGTAACTGGTAATCATCTAGTATTGGGTTGATGAGGCACGAATTTATTTTCAGAGTTCTCTTGTCGTCGCCGTTGATGGTCTGTGAACTTACCGAACTTTCTTCGGAGTTCACATCTATTTCCTCAGGCTATGATGATGCAGTGGAGCGCATAAACAACCTAGTGAGCTCGCTACAAAAACTCGACGAGGTTTGGTCAGAATGGAGTGAACAGTTGAAGGGGATACGGTAATTTTCAGCTTGATCTTTTGAATGCGCACGGATTGAAAGTTTCTATGTGGAAGAGAAAAAAAGCACATTTGTTCAGAGATCAGATGAATCGCATTGAAGACAACTTGAAAGCGGATAAATTTGACCAGCTCCAAATTTCCGAAGAAATGGAGCTTTGTCAGGAAAGAATGAATAGGTAAGGAGAACTTGCAAGAGCAGGTTCAACAAGACCTTTTTAACATCAATGAGTTTTAGCCTTGAAACCATGTGCAACTACCTTACCACTTCGCTGCAGTCTGTCCAAGGTTCCGAAAGCAGCGAGGCTCTACCTGACTTCCGATCTGAAATTTCTCTCTATGAAAATGCCATGGAACAGTTGAAAACGAGGTATCATCAACACTGTTTAATGATTTTAGATAAGTGGCTTGATTTCGTGCTTACAAGGGAACTGATTTGACGCTAAAAAGTTGTGAAGGTAACCGAATAATCCTAATAACGGTATCCCTCCGTTCAATTTCACCGTATTGTAGCAGTTTCAAATCAGTGGAGGATATATATGTTCGCATTCGATTAAATCTGTGTACATCAAATGTTTCAAATGAAACGAAGTTCTCAGTTACGATCAACACTTCTTTTATGGGGCTGATCCTGATAGAATTTTATTCAGATTTCAAGAACACTTCCGAATTCCTACCCCACCAGGACCGGTTACGATACCGACGGAGCCACAGCAGTGCACGAAACGTCGTGTGAAGACTCAGTCGACACTCACTCAGACGTCTATTCTTCCAAGGCCCCATCAAAGTCTTGGTAGTCGTCTCTACAAAGCAATCGCAGCCTCAACAGTGGCGAAACTTGTTTTCATATTAGCCCTGTTGGCAACGATGGCTACCCTGATTTATGTTGGGCTGTTCGGTACGACATTTGGGCCGCATCTTATTTATGTTAATGGACCACCACCTGTTTGAAAAAGATCTGATTGAATTGCTTTTTGTACACCACTCAAGCCTCAGAATATTTGTTGGTTGCATAGCAAGGCGACGATAATCTACGGAATCGAATGCGATAGGATGCAGGCAGGTCTACCGTCGCGTTGCTCAACGTGTGTAATCTGAATCTTGCTTGTTTGTTGCTCTGCTTTTGAATTTTTTTGCGGCAAATGTCGTCAATCGGGTAGGCCTTTTTATAGACAATGATTATGTTCTATTCTTCTATTGAAACACTTGACATCTTACAAATCTCCTATTATAATCAGGTACAATGTGACAGTGTGTAGTTAGTTACGGAGTTGTCGGCCTTTTCGTTGTTGCCGACCTGTATTATCACCTGTTTATGTTACACTTTGTTTTTGGCTCCAAGTACAAGCTGCCTTCAGTATCAGTCCTCCATTTCACTAGCCACCTTCTCATTTTTGTGCATGATTTAAAGTTTACCTTATATTTTTGTATATATTGGACACTCACACTCTCATGACTTCTTTTTCCTACAGTTGTTGTTGGTGTAATGATTCAAATAAAGTCGTCAGTTATTACACGAATTCGTAAACTGGTTTTCCATTAATACCTTGCTCGGATCACCTTTTTATTCACCGACAACTCTTCCGCACGTGGCACGGACGTGCTTTTTTATTGAGGCGTTTTTGTTGCTTCCAAATCCACATTCGTAGTAACTCAGTTGGAAACAGATAACAAGAGCAGTGCAGGCCATTCAAAAATCGCACACTATCGATTGTTGATTATGTGAGTGGGGACCTTTGCTTGCTCGCCCGAATTTCTGCAAGTGCATCTACATAATAAACTGTAATTGGGCGAGTTATCTTATTCTTGAAAGGCTTTGAAATGTCCCACAATCACCTTTTTTTCCAGGGCTCTGTCTTTTAGAGTCAGGAATTGTTTTTTAGATTAGTCTCGTTACCCTCGTCATAGGCTTCCATGTTCAGTTCCCGTGTTATGAATGGTCGCGATCAGATAACTTGAAGGTTCCTGATGTTGGGAGCTTCGCCTACAAGATGAGAATGCAATGCCTTAGAATTCCATGCTTCCATTTATGACAGGACGACTACGTTGCGATCAGGTATAATAAAAACTTGGAAGAATGCAAACTTGGAAGAATTTCCTTTATGTACAATGAAAGTCATATCGGATCTAATTGCTTTTTTGGCGGCCCATTCTGTTTTGTACCTACATAAGTGCGTTTGAAGGGAATACTGAGTTTGCTCGTTTGAAGGGCCCGGCCAATTGTGCGGCGAAATTAGTAGCGATTTGAACGACTAACACCTAGGGGACAGGATTGAAGTGGAGTAGACAAGTAGAACCAGCTGACCCTACTATTCTACTCTACTTCAAGTCTGTGCCTTGGTGGGCGCCACAGTCGTCCGAATCGCCTCGAATTTCGCCACGCAATAGCTGCGCGACCTCCATACGGGCCATGTACCCATACTCGTCGTCAGTGGGGGGCAGCCATTCACCCAATTCTGGATAGACTGAAACTGCGCGGCGCAATTCATGATGATTCAGCCGACATTGGCGCCTACCAATGGGGCACAAATTCGAAGTAGAATAGAGAGTAGCATCAGCTGGTCCTACATATCCAATTTACTTGGAACCTGTGCCCTAATGATAGGCACCAGAGCCGTTCAAATCACTACGAGCTTGAGTACGTCGCGTCCATCCAGAATTGAGCGAATGTACCCATACTCCTCGTCAGTCTCGTGACATTCCGTTGTTGGACCTTATATGCAGACATTTGGGTTCGGGCTTTCATCAAGTTTAGGTGAGCTACTCTCATCCAGAGCTCTGGTGAACTCTCAAAGTATCCTCTTCGGTTTTGAATCAGAATGTTGGTTGTCATCGAGTATCGTACAACAGCTTCAAGGGTAGATCGAATGAGACGCCAATGTATTTGGTTATTAGGGCCCTAAGTTCTAATTTTTTCGAAGGAGGAAGTTGCCCCTGGTCGCTTCGACACAATAAACAACACGGCATATTAATGTGAATCGTAGACAAGCGTTTGTCAGATGACTATTGAAGTTGCTGACTTTTCGCTCATGGCCACGCTATGGTTGGCAAGTGCATGCCATATACAGCACGTTTCATAATTATAAGGTCACCCTCGATTTTTGCGTTTCTGAAGAAAGCAGCCGGAATGGAATTTTTTGACAAACAATGGAAGATTCCTCATCACAGTGTACCTCCGTATTCAAATTTTGGTCGCAATATCCTTCACCTCAAATTTTTTTTATGAATTTTTCAAAGAAAGTGTCGGCTTTTGCACAGTTTCATAATTATAAGGTCACCCTGAGAAAGTAGATGATTTATTAAAGTTGATGGCATGTGTACAACACTCAATAATCTATAGCTCCTCTTTGTTTAAGAGCAACATCAAAGAGCCTGTGTGGCATACTAGAAACCAGGTTTCGAAGATGTTCCTCATCGATTGCTCTCCATGCTTCGAAATCGCCCGCTTCAGCTCTTCTGTGCCCTGAAAGTTACGGTCATTCGCATAAACCTGTCTGACTATTATGCCCTAGATATGTTTCATCGGAATGAGATCGGGACTGCAGGCTGGCCACGGCAGGACGCTTGTTTACTGGCATTGCAGCCACTCATCCAATGCACGGCTCACATGAATGGAGGCGTTGTTGAAATACATAGTTGAGGTGACGGCGATGGCATAGAAAGGGTACTAGGTGATGCTCCAAGACGTTTTGGTAATCCTTGAAATCCATACTGCAGCTCACGACAGGTAGATCCTACACGACATCATTACAGAATGCACCCCACACCGTAGACCTCCTTCACCGAAATTGCGACGGCTGAAGTCGACGGTTCCTTTCTCAAGTCGCGCCAGTATCGCTTGTTTCCGTCAGGACCGTCCAGACTGAATTTCTTTTCATCCGAAAAGACGACCTTAATGGAACTTTTTCAGCTGCATGTTGAGATTTTGATGCAGATCTACCTTTGCCCAATCTCTCCCCAGGTTCATCATTGCAAATCCGAGTCGAGCCGCTCTGTGGCGATCGGTGATTCGTGGCTCCTTCTCCATTGCTTGCCTGGTGAAGTTCTTGCATCTTCGCACTGCTCTCCAGACTGTAGTTTTCGACACAGAGAGGTTTATTTCCGATCGGATCTGGTTCAAGGAGGACGTACTGTTGGAAACAGTCCTCAGAATCTTCCGCTCGTCACGGGCAGTAATCTTTCATGGGTGTCCACAGCCGGTGTCATATCTAGGGACATCAGGGGTCTCCAGATATCTTTGAATGGACCAAGGGGATCTCCATATTTGGCTGGAGATGGCTCGAGTACTGAGCCCACCTTCATGATGAGCCTTCTCATTAGAAGAATTTTTTCTTGCTAACTGATTATTTCACATGACTCACGTCATGTAATAAATATATATATAAGAAAGCAGATGATCACGAGCTATGTTGACAGTCAGGTTCAGAAATGCGTTTGCTACATATGCTCACCTTTAAAAGTAGCTTCAAACACGAAATTTCCTCTCCTCCATGAAGAATTGTTCACTTCCTCAGGGTGACCTTATAATTATGAAACGGTGCAAAAACCGATGAAGTGTTCTAAAAAAGTTCAGAAAAATGCAGCTGCGGCTAAAAAACGGATACATGGGTTATTCGTGCTGAGGAATCCGTTCATGATGCTAGAAAAAATCTTTAATGATTGCTTTTCTGAAAGTGCAAATTTGAGGGTGACCTTATAATTATGAACACACTGTATGGGAATGGTGAATCTCCACGGAAGAAAGGCCTCTCGTATCGCTTTTTCTCATGCAGATGATACATTTACAGAAAGAAGTTCCTTCATCCTCAAAAATAAGAACTCTATGAACTAAAATAGGCATGATTTAATGTTTTATGCCATGTTAGAAAACCGGTATTCACAGGTAGAACTATAGCTCTGATTTTTTTTTGTAACTACAAGACAAACTTTACCACTTATCAAATTTCTCGATATTGACCTACAACCTAATCAATGTGCTGAAGCACATTTTAACGTGTTCCAGAAGCGTACTTGCCCATTTTCAGCCTGAAGTCTTATTCGCATGTAAAATTAAATGTGGAGCTATCATCAGTGCCACGTTTTCTCGGGATATGAAAGAGAAACTATTCTCCTCTTCACTGCTTCAATTTCACGACTTCCATTAGAATGAAAGGTAATGCGTCAATTTTGTAAGTCGCTAGTGACCTTGCCATATCTTTTGTGGTTGTTTTCCTGACTTTTTCATTTAAAAAGTATCCATTCTTGGGGAAGCCGAGTGGACCCTCGTTTTAAATACCCTAAAATTCCATAGATAAGAGCGGGTGAGCCTACCGGTGAAAAATGAATTGGAAAAAATCGAAATTGAATGCAGTCACCCCTCTAACTTGATGGATGGATAAATTAAACTTCGAAGAAGAAGTTAAGAAGAAGCTCCGCCCCTCAACTCTAAACCCCGCCCACTTAATAAACAATTCATGTTAGAAAAACAGCGATTTTTACGGATCGCTGTTTTTTTATATGAGTTGTTTATTAAGTAGGCTGGGTTTAGAGTTGAGGGGTGGAGCTTCTTCTTAACTTCTTCTTCGAAGTTTAATTTATCCATCCATCAAGTTAGAGGGGTGACTGCATTCAATTTCGATTTTTTCCAATTCATTTTTCACCGGTAGGCTCACCCGCTCTTATCTATGGAATTTTAGGGTAATTCTGCTTATCCCGGTTCACAACACACCAGACATGAATCCGTTTCTGCAAGAGCATACCTTGGATTCGGCATTGGTTGGCATTGAAATGGCTGAAAATTTGGTTATTATAAGCAGACACCTTTTTTTCACATCTCATGCAATCTATAACTCTAACCTTATAACTCAGGCTATGAACGCTAACGCGTGCACTATACATATAATAGCTAATCTACGATGGAGTCATTTAGCGCAGTGTTAGGTGATCAGTTAGGTGATCACAATAAATAGTTCCTCCTAGTTTTGGACTGCTTTGGGAGCATTCGCTCGATTTCTTTTGTGCGGATAGTAGTGGTTGAACAAGGCAACGTCTACCTCAGCGCATACCCCACCATGAAACTTTGACCAACTCTCTTTAGCCGCAGCATTTTCTCCGCGTTCTAGAACGTTTTCAATCACAATTATGAATTTTCGATCTTATTGTTGACCCCGCCAAGCCCTGTGCTATCTCGAGTCAAGTCAGGTATCCGACCACATTTTCTCCCTCACCACTAACTACTTTTTCCCGCGTTTTAGAACATTTTTGAACAGAGTCATGAATTTTTGATCCTGGCCTCGCCCTCCCTGGTGCAATCCACTCTGGGTTTTGACTACAGACCTTCTATAGCCTCCGGCTACTCTTTTTCGGCGTTCTACAAAGTTTTCGATCAATGTACTTATGAATTTCTTCAGAAAGGACCTGACACTTGAATGCACGCTTCGCCCACTGTGGGCTGAGTTTCGATATATTTACATATGCCCGGCGCGCATAGGGCCTTTCACACTTCGTTTGTTTTTTTCTGGCCTTCATGCTTTAGTCGAATCGAGTTGTGGTCTTATGTGGTAAATGCCGCCCACTGTGAGAACGCCCCGCCCACTTCCGGCTAGCTTCCTTCACTTCACTTGTTGACCTATCCCTCACCTTTGCCTATGTTTTCCCCCCTGGCTGTTTTAAACCTATTTCAGACATTTTCCTAAAGACAACATCCACTACCGTGCATGCCTCCCCCTGTGGGCGGTGCTCCGCTGAGCTCACATGAGCTCTGTTCTTGACCCATGCCTAACCCATCTCAAATTTGCCCGACTTCTGTGGGTGCACCTTCAGGTAATATCGAATTTCTGTACAAAGAAGCAAACAGGCAGACAGACGCGAGCGCTTTATATATAGTGAGGATAGGACGGGTTAATACCCAGTCTTTTCCAGATTTCCAGAAAGACAGAAACTCTAATGTTCACTATGATTTGCCGCGATTCTATTTCATAGTTTTGAATCTAAATCGTAAGGAGAAATCCGGTCTTCAATTTTATATACGTGGCTGGAGGCTGAGTAGTCTCAAATAGCGCTGCTATTAGATGCAAGATCAAATCCTCGTATGATATTAGATCAAGGCTGTCAAGCCTCGCTATGATGCAGCACCTTTGAATGTGCTAAGGGCTGGAGCGCAGGAAAGGAGGGGTAGCGTTGCCGACATTGCGAGCCCGTAATGTCGGCAACGCTACCCCTCCTTTTCTGCGGAACGTGGTGCTTAGGAACGTTTTAGTAGGGAAAATGGGGATATGTTTTTTTGACCTAAGTCTGGAACGAAAGGAGCTTCCCAGTAAGTGAGGATGTTCAAATTTTCCCCAACCCAGCTTTTTGCACGTAGTAATCACCTCACATCCCGGAGCTCCTTCCCCTCTGGAAAATTGGCGAAAACGATATTTTTTGGCTAAGAACCATCTCTAAGCAGTCTTCGATAATTCAAAATTCAAAAAGACGCCGGCCCTTCCCTCCCCCCCCCCCCCCTTAAATACCAAACCTGAGCCTGTAAAAGCATGCTGTTGCGAAAACATTGTCAAATCATCATCTTAAAATCTCTGAGTCTGCAGTCGGCAAAGCTTGGAGGCCAGCAGCTGTCGTTGTAGATTTACGAGCATCACGATGCTCTGGCGTTTCAGCGCAACTCTAAAACGACATGTGTTGGCAGGCGTTAGCGTCTGAACAACGGAGCGCCATAAAACGAGCGCCATCGTCGGGTCAGAACCTAAACAAAGGCTGTTTGGAGAAGGTGTCGATTTCCAAAACAAATTTATATGAAGCTTCGCTTCACTACTGGTAGATGAGCCACGGCCGTGTTCGTTCGGAGCGTTACTCTTCTCGTGATCGATTAACACTTTGGGGAGCGATTGTATTTTGGACCTTTGTTTTCGTGAACTTACCGAAAATAAACAAGTAGAGCTATGAAAGATACCATCAGTAGCTACGGGGCGCCAGGAATTTTGCAAATTTTTCGTTTCGAGGGTAACCAAATCCTCTTTGAGTGGGTTTGGCTTTCTAAAACTGCTTCAATACTTATCATATTCCGTAAATGAGAGTTTTCCGATAGTGAAACGGTAGGTAATAACAAAAAGTACATGAGAAATCGAGGTGATCGCTTCTCTTGTGCTTACGCCACTTCTTCGGCCTAACTATTACCATTCAGAAACTTTTTTCCTAATGTCCGGATGGATGAAGCCCGACACGTCCTGGATCGACTGATTCACTCTTTCGATGCTTTCACTTTTTCATGTAATTATTTCAGCCTATATGAAGAATCCTCCAAATAAGGTGAAATAATTACACGAAAGGGTGAAATTATTATATTTATTCATTAATCAGCATCAGCAACAACAAAATAAACAGGACCAGACGAAAGGTCCTTCAAACAAGTGTGCAGCTATGTAAGAAGGTGTAAATCAAAACGACTGAATGTTAAGCCGACTACCTAGGTTATGTTTTTAAGGTTCAGGACTTGACTACTACCACTGATTGCTGGAATTATAAAGGAATGGGCAGAGCAGTGATAAAATAATAACTCAGTGCCAACAGAAATGGCGTTGTAG
Source organism: Haemonchus contortus (assembly GCA_000469685.2). NCBI lineage: Eukaryota > Metazoa > Nematoda > Chromadorea > Rhabditida > Trichostrongylidae > Haemonchus > Haemonchus contortus. The sequence goes on along the minus strand of LS997566.1, from coordinate 48,090,424 downwards.
AAAGCCGCCATCGAGTAGGGCGCTGTGATGTTGGTTAAGATGTGATGCCCACTAAGGACCAACACCCCGCCTAGGTCACTAAACTTTGAATCACTTTTTGTGAAAACAACCGTAGGCTTAGTATGTTCTTTTTTGTTTGGAGCATCTATTTCCACGCTAATTGACACGGAGTTTTGTGTAGTCTGATTCAAACTGAGCCTTGTTCTTCGGAAATTATGTTCATCGGAAACTCATCAGTAATTGTCGAACAAATCGGGAATGGTAGACAACCGTGACATTACTGTAACTGCAGTGGTTACCTTCTGCAAATTATCTCCTCGAAAACAGTTAGATTGGTTATCCTCTCTATTGTGAATGCTAACCACTTTGGGCAATGGCTGTAATTTTAGGAGCGTGGAGGAACTTAAAAAGCTACACATAGATTGTGAGAACGTTGACCAGGCAATAAATCCCTTCCAACAAATCGCTGACTGTCCTACGGTGAGTGCTTATACTTTACACTGGCAACAAAAAAGAGAAGGGATATATGTTTCTTTGTAAAAGTAGCCATGCATTTTTTTAGCGTATCGGCTATGAGTCCCACAACTGTTCATAGGAAAAAACGCTGAAGTTTCAATCGTCTTTCTTTCGTCAATAATCTATTTCGAGCTTTTGTTTTGCTGCGTTAATAGTAAGGAAAAGTCGGTGGACATTACAACAACAAGCGATTTTCCCATCTGGACGCAATGAAAAACGGGCCACGTGTGTTGAATTGAAGAAGGTTAGAGTGGGTTGCTTGGTACGGAAATTTTTTCCGAAAAAGATCTATATCTGTTCGGAGCAAGGACAGCTGCGGTTAACAAAGAATGACATAAGAAGATTGTGAACGGAGCAATGGTCAGTTTAGGGAAACGTGAAAAAGTCAGCACATTACTTCTCAAATACTGGCAGGTATCTTCTTGGAAGATCGTTTCAATGAATATCATGCTGAAGAAGTCCTCTACCACAGAAGATCCATGCCTTAATAGGTGAGCTTTACTAACCCTTGGTTTATATGAAATTATGTTTATCGAATCGGTATAGGCATAGCTATTCATCAGCTACGAGACCGAAATGGGAATTTCGGAAATATATTGTGAGCTCAAAGGAGTTTCTATCCAATGGATTAGTGGTGTTGTGCAAATACGAGTGTTGTGACGCAAAAATACTGCATGATTAATATCAAAATACAAATAAAAGCGGATTGAAACATGCATTTCAGACTTCTTTGTTGCGATCTGCAGATTAATGCTCACTTTGGAACCTTTCGTTTTTTCATTGGCAACCAACAACCTGAATGCACTCATGAATAACAACGTACAGGTATTCTTTCCAAATCGATCACTACAACTGTAACTTTCACGGCTCGGAAAAATGCAATTTAAACATGACAAACCGTTTTTTCTGATGGTTCTAAGCTATTATGTACGACATGTGGTAAGTTATCTGTTAAAAAGGAAATGAAAAGATTACATTTTGATGATGAACGACACTTACGACAGGCAAACGGTAATTTTCAAAAGTTGTACTCTTTAGGTTCCCAGGGCAATTCGCACAACCTCGTTCCCGCCCAGTTCTCCTCCAGTACAGAGAGGAGAACCGGGCGGGAACGAGGTTGTGCGAATTGCCCCGGAATGGAGTGACCATTCAATTTCTCTTCGCCAAATCACCATCTCAAAAAAAATTACAAGGACTTGTAGGTTGAGAACGAAACGGTCAGTCTGGGTGCTCTATCACAATTTGTCTTCTTTCCCTTATAAGAGATTCTCTTTAGCGCCTACAATTTATGTTGTAACAAGTGCATAAATTCAATGAACGATCTTGTGAGCAGTTTTTGTCTATCCTAAACAGATATAGCGTACAGCAAAAACAATAGCTACGATTCAAATGCACTCACTATTATGGAATGCAGGAACCGGGAATCCCATGGTTCTTTTCCACTAATAACGCAATTAGTTTGTGCTACTAGAATTCCACGACTAGCTTCCACAACTGCGCCCGCTTGAATCTGCTGACGAGATAGCCTGAATAGGCATCTGAGATGAGGATTAATAATGGCCTTGTGCCGTGCGGGATTTTTGTGTGGAACAAGTATTTGATTTGAAAGGATGATCTTTCAGGGCAGTGGTCTTCTTCGGAAACGTAAATACATGCGCGTTATCCAACGAGTGTCCGATTCTCTTCAAAGGTTCCACCGCTCAAGAGGACAAATCCGCGGTTTCATTCGCTACAGTCGGCTGCCAGTAGCGAATGAGACTTCTTGCTGCTCCTCTTAACTTAGATAAGGAAGATCACACAAGCTTGGTCACAACTCGCAGTGCAGCTATACGGCAAACCTTGTTAAGTCACTTTTCGAACTAAGGTCCCGAATTTGTTGTCACCTTTGCTAGGGGAGAATGGGGCACTTGTTAGACAAGGCTCAACTCAACTCGAGTTACGTTTAGACCGTTGAAGAAGGCGATTGCGCTGGGCTTTTGAACTAATGAATTATTAATGATAGCTCTAGGTTTACGGATCGCCGAAGAATGCTGTATCAGAGAATGTTCTGGAACTCTTACATGATTGCCGTAAGCTTTCGCACTTTTGACACCGATGGTGTCTGGTTTTTCGGCGATCGAGTGCATTGCTGCTTTCTGCAGTGCTTCGTTTGCTTTACAACCTCATTTCGCTCTAGAGCATTCACATCGGGTAACATTGACCCCTTGTGCCCTCTCATAAATTACACCGTATTCATCTGCTGTGTTGTGCATCCAATGCTGACAAGATGACTCACATCTATGAGCTTGTGGAGTTCCGGGAGGCGGTGCCTAACAGAGCTTTACACCTCTCACGGAGATACTGGCCGCTATCACCCTGGACGCTGTCCTTTCCCTCGTTTTATCGCCCTTTACCTTCTTCTTCGGTTCGGCCCCTCTGCCCTACCTACGCTGCTCTATAGCCATAAACTAATTCACTGATATATTGGAGAATTTGGGTTTCCTCGTCAGGCACTCCCTCTCCGAAGTGTTGGTCGATCTCTAACTAACTAACTAATTTGAACTTTGGCAAGGTTCTGTTTCCCTTTCTCAAACATTTGGACTTTCTTTCAAGTATTTGTTGCAGTGTTATCTTTCGGGTGTTCAATATGAGTCGTGATCATGGAAAGTTCAGGCGCTCTTGATTAGAATAAAAGTTTCTATACAGAAGCTATTCACTGAAAAGTCTATCTGGAAACAACTGCTACCGAATGATAGTGCTATGAAAGTTGCTATATTTCTTTAACACTCTCAAAAAGAGGAACAAAAAAGGGGCTATGTAACACACTTCGCGAAAACTTTATATTAAGTAACTCAGACGTACACATATATCAGGTCCCTGGACAAAAGTAATTCTAAACTATCATGTTTAGGCATAACAGTTGCACAATTCCACAAACTTTTTTGGAATCTCCATGTACTTAATGTGGACATAAAGCAATGCCTACGTACGTGCACGACCAACGAGCTGTTGCCAACCTATTCGAGCTCTTTCGGAAAAGATGAAAAGAAAGGTAGCACCAGGGAGTGGTTTAGTGAGAGAGCATAGGGGGGATGGCCAAATGGTAACAAAAACTATGACTTCCATTTTTTCAGCTTGAAGGCACCAATCTCATAGTAATTTACTTTCGTGTAGCTTTTCCCGCTCTTTGAAGGTTGGTGTCCATCCAATAAATTGTTTCAAATGAACTCTCAGTTTCCAGGCATTACATGTAGGAAAACCAGGGATGTTCAAGGAAATAAAAATCGACCTCTGCGTGGTGGTCACCACCACTATCAAAGCCCCTTCTTATCACTCTGACCTTTATGGTTTTTCGTTATGGCATCCAAAGAAGTTACCATGCCACCACTGTCACATATCGCAGACGTTCTATTTCAGAGCTAAGCGGCTTGCGAACATTACCTCCTTAGAACGGCTCTGGAAATATTTTTTGCAGCAACATTTTTCAAACTTTCCACAGACTTTTGAATGGTTCCCAATATCCCTTTGAGTGGAACGCTATACCACTACCTCTTATCACCACATGAGCATTTGCCTACAAGATTCCTGACATTGGGCATCTTTTTACTCTTCAGTTGCTGAGGAAAGCACTGAAGGTTACATTACAATTCCTCTATTAGAAAAAGATCTATTGCCTGCAATCCCACAAAAGTGATCTTGATTGGTATCATTGAATATCCGTCCATTTTGCAATTTTAGCCAATTTACCAGAAGGCGCTCATTCTCTCCAACACTATTCGATTTTTGTCTCCTTTACGACAGATCTCTTCCAAATAACCTGATACAGTGATGTTTTGATGAACTGAGTTGAACATACTGGTCATATTTGCAGACGAATTCACTTTGGGGTAAAATGAAAGCGCTGCTGCAACTAGTAGCGCTTTTTCACGCTCTCGATGCATTATCGTTGTCGTTCCTGTCCAATGTGGAGGTGAGTGTTGAGGTGAGAAGTGCCAATTACAAATTCCTTTTCAAATCTACTTACAGCCCACGTTACCACACCTACATCCATTGTCACCACCCGAAACGAATCCCGCTGGAGCCAGGGCCAAACGCCAAGCCTACCAGGTTAGTGCTACCTCGGTGATTTGAGTATAAATTTTATGTGGATTCTTTATAGCGTTTCATGGTCGATTTCTCCCGATACTAGAATTCTCGATAGCCATTTTACAGGTCTATGTTGATGGCGATTCTTCTGTGAGTCTCGACAAGACAGGGCAAAGCGAGTCTGGCCCTTGGGGACCGTGGGTTCCAGAACAATGCTCGCGAACGTGTGGGGGAGGTGTTCAAACAGAGAAACGACAGTGCCCGTGAGTACTTTCACTGTAACCGTTGATCAACCGGTAGACATATCAGATGAGTGAACTAACGCGCATCGTTAAGCAGCTGTTTTGAGACGCGACACCCCGACACTCTACTACCATTTATAGTTGTGGTAGGATTCATGCGTATACGCTCCAAACACCTCAAGCGGGCGGAGGCCACGGATGTGTAACTACGCTTTATCGGTTCAAAAAATCTCATATGGTGCGAATATCACCTAAGTTTGATCTCTCGTGTCGAGTGTCAAAGATAACTCAGTATACATAAGTTGTAAAAGAAAGCCTTTACAAGTGTTTCGAACTGCTTCCTCCTAATGTGCGCCTATGGTGGTTTCCTGGATAAACCAGTCAAGTAGAAAACCTAACAAAGATGGTGAGCTGTGGGCAAAACTTTAGCCTTGGACGGAGCTTGACTCGCCTTTCTCGTGGCTTTAGCATCGCCTTTGTAGTCTCAGTTGTCGGAGCTCTCGAATCCATACTTTGAGGACTACTCGAAGGCGTGGAATTTATCATGTTTTTTTTTTGAAAGTAACTATCTAATAGCAAAACTTCTGTCGCTTGTTGATGGAAGTACAAATTTTTTGATTACGCCACAAAATTCACTTCTTGAACCCTGCTGAATTGTCGTTCTACGCGTCTTGGGGGCATTTGTGCTAATCGTAAACATCTTTTCTAATGTTTATGGATAGAGACGACTCCCATCTTGGACGTCCATCATCAACGCTCACAGATGGATGCACATCTGTTGAAGATGCTTACATCATCGAAAGTCGTCACAAGTAGAACAGAGATGGCCTGCAATGAGAATATACAGGCGATCATGATGATGCTTCGGGATTAATTGAGTTGCCGCAGTGAGTTTGCAATATGATGACTTTTTGTTATTTTTAGAGGCGATTGTACGGGCCCATCAGTTCGATACGTTTCATGCAACTTGGAACCGTGTCCAGAGGGCACTGATTTTCGTGCCGAACAATGTGCAGCTCACAACGACGATCCAATCGACGGCCAATATCATAAATGGATACCATATAAAGGCAAAAACAAGTGAGTATGTCAAGAAAACCTTAACACTGTAGTGGTTCAGTCATCTAACAGTGCGCTTGTGCTCTTTTTGATGGTTTGGTGGGGTGGCGCTTACGTCACACTTCTCACATTTCTTCTTCGAGTGGTTATCTTAGCTGATCAGATGTCTGCTGCGTTTCTGGTCCTTGCATCTGGCGCAGGACATCATTGCTCATTCAAACTCTTATCTTACAACTACAAGCATATCAGAAAAAAACGCGAAATCGAATCAAATAACAGTCATAGACAATGTTAGAAGACATGGCGTAGCCAAAAAAAATGATTTTGGTTCAGATGCGAACTCCTGTGCAAACCCGAAAATGGTAATTTCTATTACAAATGGGACGACACCGTCGTTGACGGAACCAAGTGCGATTCCAAGGGCGACGATATCTGCGTTGACGGCGTCTGCTTGCCACTTGGATGTGACGGGAAACTCGGATCAGGTGTGAATTTCAAGTTCTCACAGAAAGCTGCTTATCTTCAACACAGTTTTATGCCCTTTCGTCACACTGCTTCTCACAATCAGTATGCTAGTAAAATCTCAGAAAATCAACCAGAAATGAGGCATCATTGTCTGGTGATTCTAAATTCTTCTGTTGATATTTTATACTACATTTTCAGCCTTGAAATTGGATAAATGTGGTGTGTGTGATGGCGACGGGTCACAATGTAAAACGATCGAAGGCTCCTTCGATGAACGAAACCTCTCGCCAGGTTATCACGATGTAATGCGAATTCCAGCAGGAGCCACAGCCATTAGAATAGAAGAGGCCCGCCCAAGCTCGAACAACTTAGGTTTGCCTTGTATTTACCTTCTTGGAAATTGTGCCTTTCGAAATTGGAGAGCTTCTGATTTGTGCGAGTATCATAAGTAGTGTCTCGTGACATATACTTGCTTCAGCCATGAAAAACTCGTCAGACTACTATTTCTTGAACGGGAATTCTATGATACAAGTGGAGAAGGATGTCGAGTTGAATGGCGTCCATTTCGAGTATGATGACGGAAAGCCGGAGAGAATCACCGCGAAAGGACCACTAGAGGAGGTTAGAGATGATGCTTCGGCAATGATTCTTTTATTTATAAAAAGTAGCTTCGGCTCTCTCTTGGCCTGAAGAAGTGACAACTTTCTCAAGAAAGAGAAGAGCCAAACGAGTCCGTCAATCCTTCTTAGTGTATGCGGCGGTGTTTGAAGAGACATCAAATTTGATGGATTTACCAAAAGGATTTTTGCATCAATAGGGGAACTCGATAAGTTGCCTTGATTCAGGATCCTCAGAAGTTACTCAGTACACTTGATTATACTTAAGTGAACTTCAGGGTAGCTTTTTGGGGCATTTTTAGGTACAGTCTACTAACATTCACACGCCTGGGTACCCCCTTCAGAGTAAATGTTCGGGCGTCATGAGACCAATTTTGCTGAGAATTCGGTGACTGTATTTTTGAATGAACTGATTCTTAACTTCATGCTGCTGATAATTCAGTGCTTCTATGGTTTCTAATGTCCAATCCACAACTTCAACTGTGCAGTACTTAAGATTGTGTTGCCTGTTTGGTAAGCAGATCATGAGGACAAACCGCAGAGACTTTCACTACTATTTTGCTTCACTCCCTCCGTTTACACTCAAATATCTGAATACTAGAATAGTTGACAGGCAGTCAAGCAGTCAATTACTAAGCTTCAGACATTGTCTGACCATTCGATATCTTGTACAGATTGTGTTTTAAAAGGGATTCCATAATGGAATCTTCGCGATCATTCCCTAATGAATGCCCAGTCCTTTGGAGACTGCTATTCTCTGCATTCTATTCATTTGAGTGGGTTAATGGTTTAGGCTGATATATAGAGTGCCTTACTGTGCCTGGGGAAAGTTCTTGTGCTAGAATGGAGAATTCCTGCCTCAGCTCTCGAATGAAATAATTGCTACCTTCTTGTGGGTCAAGGCTGAATTGTTGTCCTGTTCGTCCCTTAATCCGTTGGCGATCGAGCCTTCTGAGCATGTCTGGCGCGTGGGTCCAAGCGCGCTTTTCGTAGGCTGTTGCTGAAACGTACGTGCTACGTTGTGGATGACATATCACGTCTTCTGTGGTTTTTTAATGAAACCTCGCCTCACAGAATGGGTGCGTAAAACAACATCCACTGTTACTTTGTTAGGGTCTATAGGAATCAGGGAACTGCTCAACTCATTTCTGAAACTTAATGGCTTGTGGGATCCAGACGCATCAAAATATCATAAAACGTTGTCTAGACACGAGAGGCGAATTTCGTCCTCAAATCTTTGATGGATTGGTTAAGGGCAGATAGCGTTGTTGAGCTAAACCTCGAAGAAACCTTAGATCCAAGTGTTTTCGACAAGCCTCCTTCTCTAAAAATTATCTACAAGTTGCAATGAAAGTCCGAAAGAGAGCTGGAGAAGATGGTTGGTTGCACTGGTTGCTACAAGGAATGTACGAGAAAAAAAGATAGCGCTTATATGTTATGTCAAAAAGGTCTCGTCAAACCGCTCCAAGTGCCCCAAAAATTTCGTTCCGAGTGTTTTTTTCCAAACTACTACACGTAGTATAAAGACTGACCACTTGATGGCGCTTGATTTCGCACCTTTTGATACTATCCTTACAGTTTTATTGTTTTCTGTCAAAACTAATTGATAGTGAATGATACTTGGACTACAACGGCCGAAGATTTCCTAGAACGTAGCGAGTCTAGCTGATACTTCAAAGCATCAAAAATTATAAAAATGAATAATAGTGAACCTTGGCCCGCCGACGGGCCACGCGGTCGTAATGGGTTAAATCATCGCTATTTCTGTGCGACATATCTGAAAAAAAAGTTGCTTCATCTGAAACCTCTGAGATATCGTTCATTAGCGATTGGTGAGAAGCCCAAACCTAGGTTTTGACGGTTCTCATCAGAATACGCCCGTAATCTCTTATGTGCCACTGTAGCGGTTCAATCACTTCATGACGTCACAAAAAATCAGCTGCAGTAGTTTCTGCGTTAGATAAAATTGAAAGATTGTACTTCTTGGATGTTAACCTCGAGTTTCTATGTATGTGATTTAGGAAGTCGTTGTGTCCGTGCTGATTCGCAAGGGAAACAGAGACGTTTCAATCAAGTACGAGTTTTCCGTTCCAATAGTCGATGAGGTTGACTATATGTACAAGCCGGGAGAGTGGTCAGCATGTTCAGTCACTTGCGGCAAAGGTGAGATTGTACTATCAATATTATAAGATATACTCGCAGTAACCGATGAGCCTCGTTGAATCCTTTTTTCGATGCATTACCTCGTACGCGCATGACTTCAAAAAGAGTTTCATTTTTGTTTGGCAGTTTTTTTATTAAACTTGAAACCTATTTGATCGATTGTCAATGCCTTTTCTAGGCTGAGTCTAAAGAACTAACATACATCTACTTTGTTTGTAATTTCCATGCTTTTATTTATGCTTTCTTTCATAGGCCCCTTCTCATCCTTCTCATTTTCGGAGGAACCGTACCATTATTTGAATTACTCGAGCTCACCTGTTAATCTTGAGCAGAAATTGCTCAAGACAAAAAACCGAGGACCCCATTCGTTCTGCTTCACAAAAAGCTTTGTTGGCTACCCTGTGAGGCCAACAAATACACCCACTCTCGGCATGTCTGTGATTTAATGACTGTTCTTACATTTGTAACGCAAACCTTGGTTAGCCTAGGAAATTGAAGCACGCGCCATTTCGCGCGTAGCACAACTCCTACCCCTCCGACCCTCCTACTCCTACACAACTTTCGGAAAAATCTCCATTGTGCAGCACTTAATCTTGATGCGCTTCATATCGGAGTATTCAGGAGGTTTGATTGTCATCACGGTGAACATTACCAGATGTTTCTTACCTAACTTATAGTGCTAATAGGTTTTGAGTGGAGTTTGGTCATGAAACCCAATGACTCACTGTACCACAATGGAAGTCGTGGGCATTTCAACGGCTTTGATTCGTGTGAATCTATCCATCAGAAAAAGTGTGCAGTGTCTGCGTTGGTCCAGCACTTCTAAGTTTGGGGATTCAGCCACTAATAGGGTTGAGCTCGAGTAGTGTACCGATTTTCGCCAAAATATGGTTGTAGGGAAACTTTTGATAACTATTGCTAACTTGGCACTTCTGCAATCGAAAAATAGTTTTTTTTTGAGAGAATTATATATCCTCCTGTCCTTTCGTTCGTTTGCCCATTCGTCTTTTTTCGAGGGTGAAATGAAAAACATTCTCAAGAGTCGCTACAAATACTATATCAAAGTCAATCCACTTGACTACTATTCTGAAGAGTTCTCACACTCATTCTCTTCGAGGTGCTTCCAGTTTCCTGGTATCTAGTCAAAAGATTTCATTGCAACCAAATTCGTATGTCCCTTTCTGAAAGAAATGTTCTTCGATCAGTGTGATTTCGCTAGTGCCTTTCTTTCAGGAGCTCATTGAATTGAATTGGGTAGTCATAGCGGAGCATTACTCTGATTTCACATCTAAGTGCTCGGGCCATGATTCTGTGTAAATCGTGCAACAATCGCCTAAGAATGGCCGAAAATCCTTCGATTCTCCTACCCCCTACCTCTCTACTTCACAGTTTGAGCTTCATCTTCGAAGTTAGCTCGAATCCAGGAGGTTTACCTACACTCAGCACAGTCCTTGAGAGACCTCTTGTTTGATTGCGTCGTGTTCATGGTATTTAAATGTTTCACATTACATTTGGGAATCAGGAAAATAGGTTATGCCAATCTTTGCTGTGGAGTGTAAGTAGTTCCTCCTTCACAGAATTCTTTTCTGCCACGTTAAGGAAGATCGATTCAAAGAACATGGACTTGACCCAAGCGTTCATGATTTCGTGGTTGACATTGCTCGAGAAATAGGGAAGAAAAGCTATTTCAGTATTCAGTATAGTTGCCGATTATTCCAGTAACAGCGGGAGGTGGTGTGACTTCCCACCACAACCTTTTTTTGCTAACAATCCTTCATGCATTTATTAAAACAATCTTTAATACTTAATCATAACGAAACAATCCGCTCAGGTCAGCAGACAAGGACCCCGTATTGCATAGAGACGAAGACACAAGCTCGTGTTGATGACCAACTTTGTGACGATGCCAATTCAACGAAGCCAGAGGTATGCAAACGGACTTGAGAAGTTCTCTTCAGTTAAGTCACTAGTAGATGGTGCTGGAAATAAGGAATTGTTATTGCTTTAATTGTAAGAAATTGTTATTTCGCTGTATCAAAATCTGCAGAAACAAATCACGTTCAGACTTGGCTAAATATTGCTTCGAGAAGGGCTGATGTTTTAAAATACAAATCGGTCCCATTAGATTTGAGTGTTATGGTCGCGCTTCAAAAGTGCCTGAACAATTAGAGTAGCTCACAATAGGCATTTTTCCTAAGCCACAGACTTTTCTTGCTGTACTTGTACCTGAACAATCTCCAAATTTGTTTCAGTTCGAGAAACCATGCGAAACCGTCGACTGTCAAGCGGAATGGTTCAAAGGCGAGTGGGAACCTTGCTCGCAAACTTGCGGTGAACAAGGCGAACAGTATCGCGTGGTGTACTGCCACCAGGTAAAGCCAATGCTGGTAAACTGCCTTTCATACTAATTAGAACAAGGAGAAGCACGAGAATCACAACATAGAAACTATAGATGACAACAATGTCATTTCTTCAACTGGTTTCTATAGATGACAACAATGTTATTTCTTCAACTGGTTATTTTTTGGAATAGAAAGTATACTTATCATTAGAAGGTCAAACAGCGACCAAGGTCGACTTCCAGTCAATATTTAAAATTGACTAGTCGAACATATGAGAGGCAAGAACAATTTTGACCATTACTATGGGGAGGACTCTAAGTCCACACGGTCATCTTCGATGATCTGTCTTTTGCATTTTCGAACCGATTCTAATAGAGAACTACTATTATAGTCTCTTCTGCAGGCCTTTTGGCACAGGGGAAAGTGGGTGAAGCTTGTATATGAGTTTAACTGAAAAACAGCTTGTAGAGGTAGCTTTTGGCAGGTGTGTTGATTGAGCTTGACGTTTAAGCTTCAGTTCCGTTGTAGCGTACTACAAAAAAACCTGACAAAGACGTTTAAGTCATATTATAGCATGCCTAGCTTTCTAGAAGGCAACGTTGAGTTCAAAAAAAGTGTACACTTGCAAGAACAAATCAATTGCCTTAAGATGAGCAAAACCAAGCTTTAGTTTGAGACGTCGAATGAAATATGTGAAGCCATTCAAAAACGAGGAGTTATGAAAAAGCACCTCAAAGTTTTCGAAGCTTTGCATCATTCCTGCGAAGAGGATCGAGCATGACGTGAAAAATAGTCGCTTCTTTTCTTAAGCTTTTCCATAAATGCAACAGAAAACCATATTGAGAAGGGAAAGGGAGTGGGTAGGGTCAAATGTGGAAAAAATATACGAATTTTATTAATTTCTGGACGCGTGGCCTCAGTTCCCTAGTTTTGTCTTTCTTAGTATCTCTCATCTTAGTCTTTGTCTTGGGAATACGAGTCACTGGCTTGGAAGGTGTAGCGGAAGGCTCATTATGTTGGGGAATTCTCTGCAACCTGCCACAGCGCATTTTTTGCTATGCTCTCTGTATTCTCAATTTCCCAACTACAGGTCTTCGCGAATGGTCGACGCATCACCGTCGACGACGGGAACTGTACTGCTGAGCGTCCAGCGGTGCGACAAGTGTGCAACAGGTAAGCGAGAATCCCTCCCAACAACCTAGGCTCATCTCTAAATGCAACTGAAAATCGTAGCTCGGAGTAAAATCCGAATCGGAAACATCTTCTCCATTGACCGCTCATATCGAATACATCATCGAATCGAATATACAGTAGCGCTCAATAGTGTTCGGCAAGCCATGTCGGCCGTAACTTTTTTCTCAGTGGAGCAAATCGCATGAAATTTTGATATGCTTAGCTGAAGCATACATATTTTACACTGTCCAACACTACTTGACTGAAAAGCAGCAATACCCACGTAACTGAAGGGAAGGCGTTTGTAGACTATGGGAAGACAAGTTTGTGACGTCTGCAGTTATTCGGACCATATGTACGTTTCTCTTCACTTCTGGGTTCGACATTAGCACTCGTACACTTTAGACATGGCACAAAGGAAAGGAATTTCGGAAGGGCCATCACTCGTATTTCCAGCTGATTTTTTGTTCAAGCAATTTGGGATATTTGGAACATGATCAGATTGCAGGTTAATAGTGGCAAATATTCACACTGCACTCATGCCACACATATTGAAATTTCGCATGATTACATCAAGTAGGAAAAAAGTTACAACTGAAAAGTACATCTAAAGAAGTATTCCGCCGGATACTTTTGAGCGCTACTGAATCATATGTGAAATTTTATTTAGCGAATACGCATGGTAACTGCTATTTTATCCTCTTCTTTCTTCACGTAATATCATCCCTTCTCATTGTTCTATTTAATTACATATGTATGTACGAGGGTCTTTTGTGAGTTTGGAAGGATTGTTTACACAATCTATCCTGTCATTCGTTGTTATATAATCTATTCTTTGCAACAACGGAAGTGAATTGAAATGAGGGTGTTGCCTCTCTTTGTTTAGAATTGACCGACACATATGAGAAGTTTTTTAAGTCTATGAAACCGGTGGCTTGTTCACCGTAACAAAGGGAAGTATGAAGTTCAAACGAAAATCATTATTAATTCTTCCCCTTAAAAAAGAATGGAATTTGTTTTTATCTCGTTCAAGATCGGCTTCCAATGTGTCGAAAACCCTTCGAACTAACATAAGTCCTGGACTATTTAGATTCGCATGTCCTGAATGGCAAGCAGGACCATGGTCGGCTTGTTCAGAAAAATGCGGAGATGCATTCCAGTACCGTTCGGTCACTTGTAGGTCCGAAAAAGAAGGTGAAGAGGGAAAACTGCTTCCAGCTGAAGTAAGTACTACTGCTCTTGCGCCATATTTGGCCGTAATAGAAAATTCAAATGATCATCATGCGTCAGATATTAGTGATCGCAACTTTCTTCCTAAACGAGCATAAGCTCTGGGTCGACTGAAAGTTGAAAATTCCTATTGCTCTACATATGACAATCCCTGCTTTCCTTCATTTGAAGGCACAGTTCACGATTAAGATGGTTTCTGAGATTCTCCCACAAGATGAATTTGAGGCCCCGCGTATACCGCATCTGGCACTATTAGGTCGGAAAACGGCCTAGTTATAAAGGCTAAAACATTGACCCGTTCGTATCCTTGGACGGGTTTCACAGGCATTGTATAGACTCCACAGATCACAAGAGAACCCATGTAAGAGATTCAAACAACTTGTCATGACCCATAGCAACAGTGAAAAGCAGTTCTGTAGAGTTCTGGCTTGATGTAGTCTGCTCTTTGTGCAATTGCAATAACTGAAAGTTTGTCCGAATACCCCTTTCATGTTATTTAAGTCATGGCGATCTCGTCCAGCCTCTAATTTCCCTACTTTTGAAAAGCCATCTTTTCTCGAAATCGGCGAATTCTCTCGCTTTTCTCACTACCGGTGAACTATTCCCAATCTATACTTCAGCTTTTCCAATGAAACGATTACCTCAACATTATCGTGAACTGTGCTTTTAAAGACCGAGAAGGGTAACCGTGAGTTGAGCAGAAAACGAGGTAGCTTCAGATCTTATTGGACATGCGCTACATTCGCATTTCTTGTCCTCAGTTGACTAGACCTTGCAGACATTTAACTTCTCTTTTATTATCGCGATCCAACAGCTTTCGCTGGTTACCAACCACTGGCTCTTGATGCTATGATGCTTTGAATAAGTGCCCTCAGTTGAGACTACTTAACCTTCTAGACCTTAAATGCACTTTCTCCGATAAGCACACGGTGGCGAGCATCTCCCCAATGGTGAACTCCTTTCTTTAGCAGACAATTTAGTCGAATGAAAAAAGGCCCATCAGCAAAGCTACGACAAATGTCGATTCTCATGCTAATGTAATTCGCCTATATTTTTAACCCTTGATGTGTTTTTTTAGAAGTCGGTTGCATTATCGGTAGGTTCGTCCACTTTGTTCTTCTTGATGCCGGTTTACTCCGCAGAAATTCGGAAACCTATGTATCTAAAACAATCATTCATATCCGTGATCACTCGCGGGGTCAAGCAGCTGATACTTATGCACCTTATCATAGTCTTCAAAGTTTTCCGATAAAGTGGAGTTAAAAGTTTGGACAAATGGCGGTAGTGTATATCAAACACGCTGGATTCGCAGTTGCCGAAATATTTTTCCCATCCGACTCAAGTGTTATTCCTCTGTGCTGTACAGCTCCGGTGAACTCTTTACTTAGGAAGTGAACCATGGGAGTTGCACGGGAGAATCACTTTTGTAGAGCTCGTAGGACGGTCCAACAATATGATTCTACTTACAAGAAAAATGGACAGATGTTGATATGTGTGCTGATTGTAAGAAGCGAAAAAAAGCGAATCAGCTTTACTTGTATGATCATTCAAACTATCCTGAAGCGCTTACTCCTGCACACGTAACTATGTCAATGTTTTCACATTTCTGCTGGACTATCTATTAACAAGCTGTATGAAATATTTAAGGCGTGCAGCTCAGAAAACACTCTAGAGTCTCAACGAAGTTGCAATCTAGGACCTTGTACCGGTCTCAAATTCTTCACATCGGAATGGAAACTGGTTAGCTAGCTATTGTTGTATGCTATCGGGATATCTCCGACTGACTAATAGGGTGACTATGCTCATGATAATAATAAATTTTAGTGCTCAAAATGCAATGACACCGAAGAGACTCGTGAGGTGACCTGCAAAGACTCTCAAGGACGTGCATACCCTCTGGAGAAATGTTTGACGGACGATGAAAAAGAGATACCAGTGGACACCAGGTCTCCTAGTTTTGTGTATTTTTCTGCGTTCCATTTGCATTGAAATTACCTTTGATACTGGCTCCACGGCAAGTAAGATCTGCAACATTGACCACCACTTACTCTCAATGTGCTACGCATTCCACTTCACTTATAATTGCTAAAACTCTCAGCGAAACTTTTGCTTTACAAAACAACAATTAACCCTGTGCACCCATGGGGCTATGCCCCTATCTCTCGTGCGCGACTGGCACCCATCGATAGGTGCCACTGTCCCAGGAGAGAATCCTTTCACGAGTCACCGAGTTTGGCAATAACTTCGCATAATAGAAGTAGGGATCGTATACTATTCAAGGCCCTTAAGGATCAATTTATATTATGCTTTGCGACTGCCTGGCTGAGACCGATCGGGCGGTCACATGATCGCAAGTCAAGGCTTCTACTATCTGCAATGCTCCCAGAACGCACGTACACGAATCTTGTCGAAGTACTTAGGTCTATACAGTAGCGCTCCACTGACAACAGGTTTGTAGTAGATAAACTCCTAGATTATTCATACGGACAAGTTGTATCTGAATACTAGACTTTTTTTTACTTAATATGGAAAAACTGATAAATTTCAAACGCACAAAAAAAACTGATTATACTGGTGGCAGCCAACATTGGGTGCCATCTTCGTCAAAGGGTTAAGGTGATCAGCCCACGTGTAAGTCACTTTTTTCATTCTCTTAGACAAGTAAGGTCACTATTGAGAAACTGTAGAGTAGTTGAACGCCCGGTTACCATAGTTTTGGAAGTTCGGATCTTGATCTTAAGGCGGTCTGAAACTTCAAATTCAGTGCTCCATTTTTCCGAACATTTTGGTTTTGAAGTATAAGATCTCACGAGTTCTGAAAGACTTCTCTAGCGGATTCCTGGGCACACTATTACATAATTACTGCCAGATAGGGGGCATCATAAGGGCTCAGTAGTGAGAGCAAACAATTGGGGAGTGCTTTCGTAAGGGAAGCGCTTTGAAACTTCCTGATCAGGAAGTGATGCGATAACTATTGAGCCTCTGAATGCTTGCTAACGTTCGAACATTACAGAGAGTTTTAAGTATGAAAATCTTGCTCACCGTCAGACTGGTTCGCATAAACGGTCGATTTCAGAATTTGATTTTCATGCTCTGTTCTCTCTTACACTCGGGCGCTCAAAATCAGGGGTTCATAAATTGTTTTCGGCTATTTTCGTGACCATTTTCTTAGTCCTCTTCATAGTGAATAACTGCACAATAATCAATTATATCGGACCGACATTCCACAATCTTTATTTGCTAATAAACTGTTTTATTGACGAATTAAGATTTCGGACATGTTACGCTTGTGAGAAAATACTTGCCTCTTTTTTTATCTAGTCCCCCAAGGTCCTTTCTTCACGAATCGCTCGCACGCTCTTTATGAAATTAATTTCTACAAAATTATTGGAAATGAACGAAAGTAATTTTCAAAGAAATTTAAGAGCATGCGCCACACAACAGCCATGCAATTATGAGTGGACTGCAAGTCAATGGTCAAAGTGCTCCACCGAATGCGGTCATGGACATAAAACGAGACGCGTTATCTGTGCTATTCACGAAGAAGGCGATGTGACGGTATGAACTGAAGTAACCAACAATTCAGTAAACTAGTCGACACAAGTTCTCAAGCATCACAAAGTTATCCGTATTAAAATTTGAAATGTAGTATCAAACGCAATTCAGGTGGTCGACGAAGCCTTGTGTCAAGGAGAAAAACCCGAAGTGAAAATGAACTGCACCAATGAGGAGAAATGTACCGGCACATGGTACAGTGGTCCTTGGTCACCGTGCAGCGTTGAGTAAGTCCACATACTGCCATATTCGTATGATCTGTTTTTTTCACTCTTGATCAAACACATACGTGAAGGGAGGCAGAACAATGGACATAGGAAGGCACTGATGATTTATGGCTACAACTCAATCCAGGGCTCAAAAGTAGTGATATTATATAGTGATTTCTATTGAATTCGAATGAAAGGCTGTTATCTGATGAGTAATGTTTATAAGACTTTTGAAATGATTTTTATCAAATTTGACTTTTGGATGCAACTTTTGAGTCTAATCTGAACGGTCGAGAGAACTCGGATGTTGACGCAGTAGGGGAACTATTTTTGGTTTTTGGGCATGTGTGTCATAGATCATTATTAAATTAAGTGAGTGGCAACAATTATAGTTGAGTTACTGTCCAGTGGGATAAGCCTTGGAGGAGCCTTGGAAAGGTTGCTTTTCATTTAGCATTGGCTCCTCCGTATATCGAGTGAGTGTCGAATCGTTCGTTTTCTCTTGCATAGCAACTAAACTATCCCTTTCATCATGTTGTCCATCCAGTCATGCCCATGCATTTCGGCTAATTTTTGTTTCCAGATAACTATTTTGTTTCCATTTCAGAAATAAGTAAGCCGAGCACGCTCATAACGAATGATTTCAGATGCGGGGGAGGAAAACAAGAGCGTGTGGCAGTCTGCCTTAACTATGACAAGAAACCGGTCCCAGAGTGGTGCGACGAGTCCGAGATGCCTAACCTTATTCAGGATTGCAACACCGATGAATGTCCATGTGAGAATGATTTGTGTTTATTTTTTCTGATGGCAGTAAGTTGTACAGGTACTTGTGGCCTAGCTGGGGACTCAAACTTATATTCTCAGGGAAACAGAATATGACTAGTAGTACTTCTTTTGAGATATTGTTAGGCCTTCAGCAATGGGAGTATTTTTTTGGTACTATGGACTATGGACTACGGCGGTATAATGAGACAAAAGTATTATTGCATCGTTATGGAGAGCTCGCTAGGGAAATAACATTGCCCCAACGCAAACACCATCAGCGGCGCTGCGGACACTGACGCTGTTCGACGCTCCGCGCTCAACGCTTTACTCAGAAGGTGCTCTATGAATATTCCAAAAATGCATCCGATGTTGCACCTCGTCTTTGTTTATTAATGAGTTTCTTTTCGGTAGGCTGTCAGCAAAATGAGGCCCGAAGCTCAGTGTGTCTCTAAGGGCAGTTTGCGCCGAACCATTACACTTGCGTGATCAGATTGTCAGCAATTTGGCATCTTTCATAGTCCACGAGCTCGACCGGTCGCTAGCGACTAGTCGCTCGACTGATCGCGTCACGGGTCGCTCGATCGGACGAGGAGGCCGCGCTAGTTATGGGTGCCGCCGTGAACGGTCCCGAGCAGATCGCGCGACTGGTCGTGGACTATGAAAGATGCCATTTACAACTGAGTCGAGTCACGTAGTAAGTTCAGAACCGAAAAGTTACGTAATATAAGCAGAAGAAAAGATCACAACAGCGGTTGCTTGGGTTTTTGCTTATGTAGATCTCTGTTATCCACTACAATGCGTTTGTCCACCTGAAGACGGTTGAAGTAAAAATGTTCTTTCTGATGTTATTACGCGAAATTACAAGAATTATTATCAACCCTTCAGCTTGCTTCGACTCTGAATTCGGGTGTTGCCCTGATAACACAACATTCGCAACTGGAGATTTCAATCAGGTACAGTCCCAAATACAATCGTTTTTGTATAAAATAGACACAGAATTTTTGGTAGCTCATGCCGTTGGTGCAAACGATTCACAACCTAATTACAGAGCATAATCTGGCCCGTGACTCGTTGACCAGCGAGCTCTTTCGAAATTTTTGATATTCTTATTTTCTTGATCCAGAATTTACAATTACCATGTCTTGTATATTCAGGGCTGCTCAAACTGCAGTCTCAGTGAGTTTGGCTGCTGTGCCGATAACTATACGGAGGCTACGGGTAAAGGTGGACGAGGATGCGAAGAGTTTGTTGAGCAACCTTTGAATCTTGAGGAAGCCAGTGAAGGATCTGGGGAAGAGGTGAGCTGTGAAACGGTTATTTAGTTCCAAGTTTTCGGCTGGAAGAAGCGTAGCTAGTCTTGTTTCAAAGCCAGGCGTTGTATGCCAAATCATTGCTCATGGAGTTCACCGGCTCACCGGCTGCTTGTAAATGATTTTTCTATTAAGCATGCAGTCGACTTGCTGATCAGAAAAAGCTGTTCGCACGAATTCGAAAGAGAGCCGAAACTGTTTTTATAAATTGCCAATCTAATTGATTGACCATTGCGCGCTCTTAGAGCTATGAGCTGTAAGCTAACTTTAACTCGTGTCTACATTGAAGCGGGTGTGGTATTTTCCTCCAGAAAATCTCGTCGCGCTCGCCGCACCTGATCGGGCGCGGTGGCTTCTCTCGTATCACGCGCGCGATCGGATGCGGCGGGATCGGGATAAGTGGACCTACGTGTGTGCGAGAATGCGCGTGGCAAATTGCACGGCGAAGTTCGTAACGATTTGAACTACTTTAACGCCTATCATTGGTTCGAGCTTGTGCCCCGAAGTCGTCAGAGTCGTACAAATCGTCACGAACTTCGCCGCGCATCCTCGAACGCAGGTATGTCCCGCCCGCGAGATCGGGTGCTATGAATTCCCTTTGGGAGGATACGGTAGCCGCCGCGGAATCACACCCCATTGGAGAAATATTAGGATTATGATGAGTCAAGAGTTGGTCGTTACGTTTAGTGAATTTAGAGAATTGTTTGCAGAAGACCGGAGAATGTCAGGTAACAAATGAAAATGGTGATGTGGCAGCGGTGGACTGTTCTGCAGCAAATGCTACCACGACAGACCTTGAAGGTCTCTTCGGTGAGTTCCACGAGTTCCACCAACGATGGTTAGTTAACAATCACCAGGGAGGCAGTGGCTAGTGAACAATTTTATCACAAATAAGTTATATTGGTATTGATATTTCTCGTTCATTGGACTAAGCACATGAATAACGCCTGTCACTCTCTTTTAGTGATTATTCATTCAAGGCAATGGAACCGACACAAATGCCACTATGCATTGCTCAAAATCCGAGTTCGGTTGTTGCCCAGATTGGTTCACTCCTGCCGAAGGACCGAATAATGCTGGATGTCCAGTTTTTGTGCTCGGTAAATTGTTTCAACAATTACTTTGTCTTTATTCTTTTTGATCAAAGGAGATGGTTGCTACGGGGGACAAATATAGCAACTACCCTATGTAGATTGATTTGCTGAGTGAATATGTTGCGAACCGAAACGAATTCTGGCTATGAGAAGGCTGTGTTAAAGTAAAACTCCATCAAAAAAATTTCACAGGAGCGTGTAATGAGACCGAGTATGGATGCTGTCATGATGACGTTACCTTGGCGCGTGGACCAAATCTTGAAGGATGTGGGGAGCCTACGTGTGCCGGTTCCCTGTACGGATGTTGCAAGGATCGTAAAACCATTGCGTTTGGACCACATTACGCAGGTTGTGAAAGGTTAGTTGGCATACGTCACATAGGAACGCTTGATTCTGGAAGATATGCCATTAGATCCATTATCACAAAAAAGTCATAGAAAAAGCTGCAGTTCAGCCTTTTTCACTCGCTCAATACTGCCACTCCTAGATCGCGTGATCGAAAATGTGTGTAATTAGTTTTCAGTCATTGTGTGCTCCATGGTTTGTTCCCACAGATGATAGGAAAGAAGTAGAGCATTTCTCAGTAGACAGTTTGAATGAACAGCTTCAATATGAGAAAATTCGAATAGGAGTCGACCCTAACTTCTTTTCTCTTTAATGTGTCGAACAACGAAAGCGATCAGATTCGCTTCCTTACACAGGCGAATCGGATCGCTTTGGAATCAAATTCACGTGAAGTTGTTCTCGTCCCGTATTGACCAACCGGAAAAGACAAAATCAAACATATTTCTTTTTATCGTGGATGATTACTGCGGTCCCTTGATTCGGTCATCAGATAGGTATAAAAAATCGGTCACTTCTTTTTGCAGGTCGTCATTCCCTTGCGAACTGTCTGAATTTGGATGCTGTGCAGATGGGGAAACGGCAGCGCTTGGCGCAAATGGCACTGGATGCGGAGAAAATTGTCTAACTACAAAGTGGGTCTCAAAAGATTTCTTTGTGACACCGTCATTGGTAGTACTCTTTAATTCAGGTATGGCTGTTGTCCAGATGGTAAAGGTGCGGCAAAAGGACATCATAATGAAGGATGTGGATGTGTCTACGCCCAGTATGGTTGCTGTCCAGATGGGAAAACTTCTGCAAAAGGAGCTGGTTTCTATGGATGCCCTGATAGCTGTGCCCAAAGTAGATTTGTGTCATATGAAGCCATTTTCTGATATCTACCGAGTTTGCTAAGCAAGTTTATAGGTCAGTTTGGATGTTGCCCTGATGGCAAGACGCCGGCGCGAGGATCTCACAAGGAAGGGTGCCCGTGTCAGTATACTCGCTATGGATGCTGTCCAGACGGAGAAACAACAGCTCTCGGACCAAGGAACGACGGTTGTGATGACTGTAGATATGCTAAGTGAGTTATAGATTCAAAACTCTTGAAGCTCAATCGTCTGTCAATTTTATGAATGGTCACTGTCATTTTTTGAAAAATGCTGAATAACCTATAACTGTCAAAATTCTGCGGACGATCAAGTACCCTAGAAATTTTCGTAAACTTAACAATAGCAAATTCGTCTCTAAGCAACGTACGTTATGAGAGAAAAAGATATGAAGACTACATCCAATGTGAAAACAAGTGTAGTCTCCACCACAAGTTGATTAGGCTTACATATTGCTCGATCCCCCGACTGGGTGGATGGGCTAAGAAGCATCTGTTCAAAAAAATGTTCTCGAAAGTCTTCCGCTCAGCAGAAGGGCAACCGGAAAAGTATGTGTAGGTCTTCTGCTCATGTGCAGCCTTAACCTTTAATTGCTAAACGGTTCCTAAGCTGATTCAGGTTCAGGACCGAATTAAATAATCTAAGAAAACTAAACAAGTTGTAGGTAAACTAATAACCGAACCCAAGTAGTTATCACTTATCGCAAAATTACTATTCCAAGAAGACACCATTGTCCTAATCAGAGAGCGTAGACGAGCAAAACTTAGCGTGGCACTGGCCGTTTTTATAGTCCGCGATCCCCGTGGAATTTTTGCTAACTTTTTCAACATTCGCTGTGAGACCTCTGCTGGCACGGTGCAGTAAAATTACAGGTATGGCTGTTGCCCGGATGGCGAAAGCAAGGCAATAGGCCCCGACTACGCTGGTTGCCCGTCAACTACGCTGGCTCCCTTCTTACTTGGTGGTACAGTTGCGCCTTCAAAAATATCATCATGTGCGCTGCCACAGGACCAGGGAACTGTTTGCTCATCTGGGTACAAACTGGTAACTTTCCTTTCTGATTGGAATTTATATACCTCCTTACTCTCCTTTCCACGCCTCTGTTTAATGTTTGCTAATTGCTCATTCTATTTTTGACTCAATTTAAACAGGGGAGGCACCCTTCCTCTTTCCGCCTTTTCTTAGAACTGGTCTTAATATCTGCTCTTATAGGTGTGGTATTATGATACTGCAGAGGGGCGCTGCTCACAGTTTTGGTATGGAGGATGCGATGGCAATGATAACCGTTTTGCCACTAAAGAACAGTGTGAAACTATCTGTGTAGAACCACCCGGAATTGGTGAGTCGCGTAATCCCTCGTTCATTGTTATTAGGTTGATGCATAATTATTGCAGATTCTTTCCAGCAAATTTTATTTAACGGAACGATAAAAATACTGATCAAAAACATGTTCAAATAATTACTCCCGAACTTATTCACCATCTACGCCGTGCACTGCTTCCCATTGATTAGTTAGTCGGATCCCAAAAGCGAAGAAGTTTTGATTCTTACGGGCGATCCACGCCTTGACATCGGCCATCAAGTCATCCAATCGACGTAACTTCTATTCTCTAGCCATTTTTTCGATGGACGGTTGACGAGATGATCCATAAAAGTTCCTGCTGGTGAATATGGCAGATTTAGGGGCAGATCCCATTTCTTGGTTGGCTCTGGCTGATTATTCGATCGCCGATTTGATCGCCGAAAAGTTACTGAGATCGCGGAATGACTGTGCCGCCTTCCAATTTTTCTCGAAGTAGTTAAGCCTAATTTTCCGAATATGCGGATGGTTTTTTGAGTATACATTGTAGAGGAAATCAAGTAGATCTCCATGTTCGCCTTTCTTCAAACCTGGGCATCTGTACTATTATTTGTCAACTCTTCTGTGCCATACAGGTTTTTAATGGTGGAATTTTTATTTGCCTGACGTTTCGACTATCTCGTCGTTATCGAAGGCCTAAAAGCGTATCGCAACTTTATAGTGTTACCTATCACGTCTTAACTAACCTAATCTTAACTAGTTGCAACTCAGGCTGATGAACTTACAACTAATAAGAAACTCCGACAAGTCACTCACGTCAATTCCACCAATACCGAACAGTTGCTCAAGTTCGAACTCGGCAGCATGGCTCACGAAGCAGATCAAGGCCTTTTCCAAATGGAACTGAAGATAAGATGTATCTTCAATTACCATTCATATCAGATCGATTCAGCGCAGTTATTCAGCAATGCCTGGAAAGAGCGGATCTAGCCAATGACGTTTTCTTGGTGAACACACCGAGAGAAAACATCAAACACCAGTTGGTTAGAAATCGTCTCTATGACCGGATTTGCATCATGGATAACTGCGTGATCTGCCCATATGGAAAAGTAGGAGACTGTGCACAAAGAGCTGTCGTTTACCAACTTCAGTGTTTAGCTTGTGATGCTTGCTATATTGGAGAAACTGGGAGACAGCTATGCCTTCGTGTGAAAGAACATCTAGCCAGCAAACGAAGGTCTTCCTCGATTGCACCGCTTGGGAAGCACAGAAGGGAAGGTCATGCTGGTTGTGACTTTGACGTTAAGTGCACGATTCTGGCCCACGCGGACAGTATTGACGCCAGAAAAACTCTCGAGGCTTTCTGGATAATACACAGAAATCCGAGCATGAATAACTAGAATGAGTGCATTAATATAACTGGTGACCTCTTGCCTTACATCCCTCTGTGTGAGCTTTGATAGTGAGGCTGATACGCGTCACGTCACGATTCTATAAATAGGTCGTGGTTGACCGGGCTGTCTCAATTGCTCTATCGTCACGAAACTTGAGCAACTGTTCGGTATTGGTGGAATTGACGTGAGTGACTTGTCGGAGTTTCTTATTAGTTGTAAGCTCATCAGCCTGAGTTGCAACTAGTTAAGAGCTGGTCTACGTCAAGCGTGATAGGTAACACTATATATAAAGTTGCGATACGCTTTCAGGCCTTCGATAACGACGAGATAGTCGAAACGTCAGGCAAATAAAAATTCCACCATTTAAAACCTGTATGGCACAGAAGAGTTGACAAATCAAGTAGATCATTTCTAGAAAAAACCCGAACTCAATATTCAAATTCTATCGGGAGAAAAAAAGCCGCGAAAAAATCCGCAATAATTATGCATCAACCTAATATTTACAGTCCTTTACCAAACTCTAGGCGTTGAGGATATCTGCATTGTTATATCTTTTTTCCTCTTTTCTTTATCTCAGTATACCTTCCGCTACGCTCCAGACTGACGCTTATCTTGGTAGTTTATGAATAGACTAGATTAAGATGTACACTAGATTTTGGTTGTCATTGATTATTGCAGGAAGATGCTACCTTCCCAAAGTAGAAGGACCCTTAAGATGTGATCAGCCTCAGGCGAAGTACTGGTACGACTACAACACGAAACAGTGTGCTGCTTTCTGGTGGCGTGGCTGTCACGGAAATGCCAACAACTTCGCCTCTTGGGAAGAATGCAGTGTGCGTTTAATTGTTTTTTTTTTAATCTTCGAAACATCACTTTTAAATTGCTCTCGCTGACTTGAGTGATATTTCTCAAAACTCAAAATCGAAATTCTATATAAAGATAGAAAATGATCTATGTCTCGGGCGTGATTGTTCAAACCAGATACACTTGGTTCCTGCCTATGCATTTCTAAAAGCATTATTTTCTGAGTTACGTCAAAGCATTGATTCACGGTCTAACTCGAGTGGTGTACCGTACTTCAGTGGAGATCGCATTTATTCGGGACGACAGCTTCTAATAACTTCCTCAATTTGAACTGTACTCAACAAGCAATGCGACTAGGGGAGAGTGCAAATATCGCGCTCCTGTTACCACGAATTATTCAAGTATCATTTTTCGTGAAACTTGAATGTCCACATAAAACTAGCAATGAAAGAAATCATTTGATGACGATGACCAACGAGATAAGAGGCGAATTTGAGGACAGTAGAAATGATCAGGCCGGAGGAAGAATATGCAAAACTCGCTATAACGTGACATCGACAAAGAATGTCCAAATGGAATCTCCTTGATGCTTCCAGAGAGATGAGTGGGAAGAGGTCCGATCCTTTTTCGAGAATAGGGGGACCGAAAGCGCTTTTTCACATCTTACTTGAAAAACAGTCGGGTCAGCCGTAAGGTTTGAAGTGTCGCTAGACGGTCTATGAGCAACAGAATTCATTTTCCCCAACCCTGAAGGCCCGCCATGACGAATATAGAAGTGTTGGCTATTCCCCATGCCTAGCCACACAGCAGCTTTTCCTGGCACCGTACCCGTACATTCTGGCATGAGAAAGAAAACGCTTCATCTTTTGATGTGAGTGTTTTGCATAGATATTGGTACAGCCCTGGAAAGGAAAATTATGGACGCACCGGAAATATCACGCATCAAGCCGGAAATCAACGCAGAAGAGAAGATGACCTGACCCGTGACCGCATGAGACTGATCGAATGATAATACTCCGGTGCCTCAGGAGATGAGCGGTGCCCCATTTCTCCTTCAAGTTTCCCACTATTTGGTCCACTCCTCTCTTTCCCAATATTTTCGGTTGGTTTGATAGGATTCGATGTGTTCTATGTAGTAACATATTAAAGACTGATTTTTTGCAATTGTGCATTGTAAAGTTAAGGTCTGAAGAAGGCATTATATGCGGAAAGCTAGACAGTAGAGTGAAATATCAAGAGTTTCGAATATATACATGAAAAGCAATGAGAACAACCTTGACTTAGGTTCAGAGATAGCAGTGCCTCGAGCATTTATTTTATTCTGGAGATCACCTCATCAGGCTGCGAGTGTGCCGATTTCTAAAATAGATTTTTAGACTTTCTGTAAAGATGTCGGACCTTTCGCAATACCAACAACAGCAGTTCCAGCTCCACAACCCCCTCAAATTCCGCACATGCCACAGATTGAATCCATGGAAGTTGAACATCAGGTAACGTTGTTTTGCAGGTTTTGAATGTCTCCAATCTCTGAATAAAGAGGGTGTTTTCTCTATCTTCTCTTTATCCAGCTCGCTCCCTATTTGCCACGCATGCACTTTCTACAATTTTACCCAGCTAATCGGTGCACCAGTCGGTTTTTCTAGGTTGTTGCGCATCCCATTCCCGATGAAGCACCCACTCAAAGACAGAGAAACGATCTACGTCCGCGTCCGCCAATGCGTAAGTTTCAATTGTCATTTGAAACATCTTTCTGCATGAGGCTGCTTTACGTTTGGGAGTAATATTATAGGTGGCCGTGTTATCCCATCATGCTCAAACAAAGCAAAGAATATGAATTGACTCTGCATAATGCTGCCCATCTAATTGACAGATAATGAAGAATAGAGAACAGTAACATTAACTTATGAATTTTTATCAGACCTGGGCGCCTTGGATAAAATTAAGTAATAACCTCACTGTTTGTTGTTGTCAACCTAGTCATCACTAAAAACTGACAATAAAAAGGGCTTGTAAAGTCAAATCATCATTAGTTGATAAACTAGGTAGGTAGCGAGACAAGGGTAAGTTCAAGTAGCTTGAACTAAAGAGGTAGATTCGGTGAAGGTAAGCTTTCTCGAGATAGACTCCTATCTATTCTATCTATTCTATAAGGCAAAAAGCTCTTGTTCGAATCTATTCTGATATTCATCACGCGGCTCCGGTGAGCCACTTGTTGCGCAATGATGTGAACTCATTCCCTATGATGCGCGGAGGGATGAATCCAAACAAAGTGCACATTACCTGCATCACATCATCTTCGCTCATGAAGCAAAGCATTCCTTTCTATCAAATCTTTCGTGATGGAGAAGTCCGACCATCGCGCTTGCGGTCGTGTTGATGTTCGTTTGACCTCCAAAGGGATTCAGTCAGCAAAGTAGCTCTGGTCCAGCCGTCTTCACAATATCGCATTACGGCCCATGTGATCTTTAACTTTTTGGCCTAAACAACGACATCCCGGGGGACGGTTCATTGCGATTTGGACTGCGCGCGGCAAATTGCGCGCAAATCGAATCGCCACGACTTTCGCCGCGCACCTTGCCGCGCACGGTTCGAATAGCACGAATGTACACACACCCCGACATCCCTGATCTTCGTTTCTTGACGGAGCTCGGAACTCCGGATTCCCTTTGTATCTGCATCTATAGGAGATTCCGAGCATTTTCCTTTCCAAAACGCTTTGGATGTCGCTGACACCATGTCCAACCTTGCTCTCAAAGAGTCCAATAGTCCGAGGCGTACGTGAAAGCAAAAAGGACAGAAGTGTCGAAAAGGTGAGCGTGGAGTCGAATGTTCTCTGTCTTCTTCCCTCTATAGTTATAAATGCTCTCTGCGGTGCGCGTTCCGTTCTGCCTAGCTCCAAAGCTGGGTCGCTAATCGTGTTGACTTATGTACCTAGATACATGTAGCTGTAGCACTAGGAGATATTCGTCCGTTCAGCGTCAAGGGATCATCAGGAACTGATCCATTTCTCATGAACATCGCCTCCGTTCAGGCTAGGTCACCATCTTCCCCAAGCCTGTCGAATTCGGCCAGTGTTCATCCATGTTCGATGTTCGGTGTTATAAGCACGATGTTGTCTACAGACCTTTTCCAAATGGTGTTCTCAAGGACGGCACTGAAATGTTCGAGCAAAAGGGTATTGCCCTTCCAAAATCTTCTCCATTTCGACAATTACTTCCTTATGGAATGGCGAAAGCCTGGTCGTGAAGTTGTCATATAGATCACGACGCATCCTTACGTATTATGTAGGGGGGTGTGTGTCAAGTCGTGCGTCCGAGGGTGCGCGCGGCAAATTGCGCGGCGAAGTTTGTGGCGAATTTGGACGACTCCAGCGCCCATCATTGGGGCCCAAATCTGAAGTAAGGTAGATTAGTAAGAATAGCTGATCCTACTATTCTACTGTACTTCGAATTTGGGCCCAAATAATAGGCGCTAAAGTCTTCAGAACAGATATGGGTTTCGCCGCGCAATTTGCCGCGCGCACCCTCGGACGCACGACTTGACCGTCCCCCTATGTAGGGACACTCTAGTTGCTAAGGGCTTCATTTACCGATTTTCCCTCATCAGTGTTAAATGCCTTCTTCAAACCGTTGAATGTCATAAATAACGACATCCTGTATTCTCGTGATACTACAGCGAATCATGTAACGGGTGGATGTAATCAATGTACTAAACCCCCTTCTAGACCCTGCTTGCTCGCATAGCTGTCATTTACCTAATGTACTGCCCAGCCGGTTGAGGATGCTGCGTGCAAATAATTAGTAGATTACAGACAGCGGGCACTTGGGTGATAGTTGTCAATATCGTTGCAAGGGTTTACGAGATAAAAAAGCCCAATGACAATCTCCATGACGGTTGGCCTTGCCAAGAAATGAAAGAAAATGAACGAAGCAGGTAATAATGCCCCAAAGAAAGCACTCATCGCAGTTCGCTTTCAATTGATGGCTGCAAAAAAAAATTGGTAAAAATGGGGAAGTAAATCATACTGCTTGAGTCTCAATTACTCTGGAACTTGTTGTTTTTGATTCATTGAGAATCTTCGACATGCTTTTCTTTCACGGTACATACCTCTCAGAAAGACTCGGAGGTTCAGTCCGTTACTCACCTCGAGATTCGAAGCCTACCTATTTTCTTATCCTTTCAATCGCGTATTATGTAGTATTGGATGAGATGGCGATCATAGAGGTGCAAGCTATAGTGCGATCTTCGATAATGTAATCGTATAAATAGTTGGTGACTATGTTTTTTTTTCTAGCTACGATTGAAGAGGTGTGTCGATCCACCCAAGACTCCGGTCCTTGCCAAGATTATTCAGATCAGTTCTACTATGACGCCTACAAAGGTGAGTTTTTTTTACCTCCTCGAGATCGGAAGTACCTTTTCGGGACTTTTCCGCTGATTCCCGAGGCAGATGTGGCACCATTTTTCTAAAAACGGATGCGAAATATCCTTCGGGCTTCGTTATCCATTTGTTCATACATTTAGTTGGCATTCGAACATACATGAACATGGTGGAGGACATTTTCGTTGCAATGACTTCATCAAGGCGTGTGAGCACCATAGAGTAAAATCCTGAATCCAATTTCCATGGTGCGGGCGAAGAGTGCTCCTCTGTTATTGATAAATTTATTTTGGTGATTAGTGCTGCCGATTGTGTGCATGAGCAACGCATTTTGAGATTCTCATCGAAAAGAGTCACGTGAAGCTTACTAAAACATATACATTGAAAAAATGCCTAGGAACCTGTCAAACGTTCATATATGGTGGCTGTGGAGGAAACTTGAATCGCTTCCGTACCGAAGAGGAGTGTATGCAGCGGTGTGGTTTCTTAAACCCCACAGCTAGCTCCGCTTACCAAGCACAACAATCACCTCTTCATGAAGGTTCGTTAATTTAGCTACCTTATTTAAAACATTCATGAATAAGAAAACAATGCAAATTTTTAGAGAACTAAGGAAAAAAAAACTTGCGTTCTCTTGTTACATTCTACACTTAAAAGGAAAAGTGGTGGTAAACATAGGGTTGACTGTCCCGAGAGGATATTTTTGGAATTTTGATTTGTGAATTCAGGTGCTCAACAAGAACCCCATCCTATCCAACAACGAGGACAAGGTGCAGGACAAGCTCAATCACAACAACAGGAATATGAACAACCTCGTCAACCACCATATCCTGACCAACACCAACAAGGTCCGGTGCGACCTCCTCCACCCGTCGTACCACAGCAGCCGTCTTACGGCATTCATGCTCATTCCGGTAATCATCGTAATCATTATATAGCCGATAAGCCTTAGATATTTTGTGGAATTTTAGTTTTATATCAACCAACAGCTCTAATATATTATCCCTTTCATTGGGCGACCCCTTAAAAAATCTTCATCAGGTCTATTTAGTCAGCAAACCTGAAACATTAGATTCTACCATAGGTGATGCCTTTTTTCAAACAGACGTGTCGAAGTTTAAGGGTGAACACAGGTGCTGCTCGGAAGCTATTACCTGCGTCATAGACCGATGTGTTTCACTTCTTCATTCTCTAGCGAGGCGGTTTCTTGACCGTAATTCACACAATTTCTATGTTTTCTTATCGCTTCATTTGTTTACCGGAGGCGTTTTCCCGTTCTTTTCGGCTTAGGTTGCCGTAAAATGATGGCAAGCCGATTATATCTACGAAGTGGTGTGAAATTTTTGGTGAAAAGTTCCAGAAGAGACAACCAGTTTTCCTTACAATCTTTTCTCATCCTTTCACTAGTTCATCACTGCATCGGAGACAAAGAAAATAGTGAGAAAACAAATTTGAGAAAATTACCTTTCATGTATGTATTACTTAGTCCGGAAACTTATAATTTCAGATAAGAAATTTATTTAAAAGAAGATCTCTTCTGTTTTAGCCTTAGCCTAGTATTTAGCACCTATCCTCGTATTAAACTACAAAGCAACCTACAAGCGCTGAAATACGTAGGTCCTAATGATTTACCGCAAGCTCAGGCTGTTCTTCTGTTGTGCGCATGTATCAAAAAGTGGACTTATTGAGCAAAGTTAAAGGAGAGTTATCCATTCATAAAAAGCGATTATAGAATGTGGAAAATGTCACTGCTACTATAGCAGACATAGGTTTCATAGATTGCAGCTCACGACTCAAATCAGTAATATTTTCAGCAAAATCACGACAGTCTTGCCACTTGCCGCTCGACGTTGGCAAATGTCAGGGGTCTTTTGACAGCTGGTATTATGAGATGGCTACTGGTTCATGTGTTGAATTCAAATATTCCGGATGTTCTGGTAACGCTAATCGATTCGCCTCCAGAGAAGAGTGTGAAAACACTTGCGTTCGGCATTCTGAGCCAGACTCGGGTACTTCGCGTTTTTGGTTCTTGTTCAGGCTTATTCAGCTTGCCACTTTGATTTTCTTCATTTCCTACAAGTGCAAGTCATTTTAAGATACCACCTCTCATGGGACCTCGGTCTGTGACGAGGCCAAAGAGACCGGACCCTGTACAAACTTCGCGACTAAGTGGTACTACAATAAAGTGAGCTTTTTTAAAGTGCGGCCTTGGCCAAAATGTTCGAAACTTATTTCATTGCAACATTTTAGGCCGATGGCACGTGTAATCGATTCCACTATGGTGGTTGTGAAGGGACTAGGAATCGGTTCGATAACGAGCAAAGCTGCAAGGCGGCTTGTGCTAATCATCAAGGTGATGAAGAAAATGAACTTTTTGATTTTGGTTTTTTGTCCTTATTAGGTCACCCATTATCTTGTTATCAAAGTCTCCAAAAAAATTTGAGGTAAAGCGCTCATAACCTTGTTTACAAAGACTAGTGCTGTTCTTATTAAGGGGCGTATGGAATTATCAAAAAGTTGCGTAAAACAAATAATGTGACTCATTTTATACTTGTGTGAAGCCTTTCTCGTCCTTCCGCAATTCATCTTATCTAGGAAGCCGTTATTAAGGACCATTTGCTTATTTTGCGAGGTTTACAGTAAATTGAAGCGATTGAGTTGGGAAAGCCGTGTGTGACTTTCGAAAACGTCTGCTTGCATTTGTTTTCGACAGCATTTTTCTGTCGAAAAAGTTCTGTTGTTTGATCAAGACTGTTTGCCATTCTTCATTTTATGTTCCATGCCAGCTTCCTAGATTGCTGCACTCCCAACTCGGAAGTTCAAAGCGCTTTTTGGGCAATATGACTCTCCCTTAATTGCTGCATAATGACATGCAAGGATTTTCCCGTCGTGGGGAACGGGCTGATCCAAATGGGGTATGGTATCTTCTCCTCGAAAACTGCGTCGCCCTTGCCGCACCCGATCGCGCGCTGTTAAGGGGAAGGTTTGAATTCTGTGTGGAAGGATACGGTAGTCACCGGGGATCCACTACCGCTTGCCATGTGAGTCTGTGAAGAAATACTGCCACCCATCCAAGTGGGTGGCGAAGTTGGTTGGTGCAAACGGCTCTACTGAGCGTGCTGTTTCTTGGCATACACTACGCGCCAATTTTATCGATCCCCACTGTATGTCTATAATTGCATTTCGGTTTTTGTCAGACTATACAATTTAGTGTGTTTGTTCAGCTTGAGATCGCCTCTTTAAAGGTGCCTTAAACATGATAGTTGTTTAAAGCAGTACGCAATTTTAGATGCCTGCACACTACCCAAAGTGCAAGGTCCATGCTCGGGAAAGCACGAGTACTACTACTTCAACACGGTCTCGATGTCATGTGAGAAGTTCACTTACGGCGGCTGTCTAGGTAACACCAATCGCTTCTCAACGTTGGACGAGTGCCAATCACGTTGCCAGCGTAAGTAGTTACTTTTTTCTGCGATGCGATATTCCTTCCATCGCGCAACGCAAATCTTGCCGAACCGCAAAAATCTATCCTGTATTTTTTCTGAATGTGCAGAGCACTCTTTGTTAGTCATAATAATGTGTTGTTAAATGTGTCCGTGTTTTACGCACTGCACACAGAACTCACCTACTCACCGCCAAACTCGGAGCTTGCTAGAATTGTGCAGTATGTTTCAGAACACATTGCAGATCTTATTAAATAATAATACCGCTGTTGTCTTTACTGCACTCATCGATTTTGTAGCTCTGCTTGGCAGGAGTCGTTGTTTGCTCCGAGTTCTGTTCCGTATCTGCCGTCCACTTTTTGTTTGTTTTTTTCATCTTCAATTTCCTCTATCATTACTATGTACTGCCCATTTTGTGTTATGTGAATGTCATTTGGCACAAACCGAATAAAGCATATTTGGCGTTGTCATTATAGTATGCATTTCCTTCAGTTCATACTTCTATAATTACCTGTGTCACATCGCTTCTGCACCAATCCATCAACGCTTTGTCTTGCGAGCTCTTTGTAGCTAACTCTTTGAAGATTTTTTTCATGTCATTGGCTTAATTCCAAAATTCAAAAAAACCTGGGGGATCTACGAGAAAACTTCGGGTCGTCATTCTTTAAGGGTCGGAATCGTCTGGTATTCACGAAGAGGAACTCACTTAAAAAGTGGGAGTGCAGCATTCACTGAAGCTTCTCATTGTTCCACCCGTTGGTATAGAAATACAGAGATATCCTCGTCCTGGGATCTTGTTAGGTGGATTAGTGAGCGCACTAGTTATAATGGGTGAGATTTCTGAATAGTGGAAAAAGATAATGAAACGAAGTAAGGAAATGGTAGTGCAAAGCAGAAAACTCACCCCCACGGTTTGTGCACAAACAGATAGAATTGACAGTACCTTTACAATAATGAAAAATACCTGGAGCAGAGACTAATCGTGTATTTTATCGTCCTTTTCATCAACTTGTTCCTTTCACCCTCTCTGACCAACGCTTGTTGCGATTTGTGCGGCAAGGGTCAGGGTGCGCTATCACTTTTGCTGTCGGCGCCACTTTGTCGACCTCCTGAAGGGAGGTGACTGTTACAGAAGGAATGTAACTTAATGGAAACACTTCAACATGCAAGCTATGGCATGAAGGATTAACAAGATTCAGAACCAAACAGCGCATGCGGTTATTGTACAATAACGATTTTGGTTGGTCAACTGGTTTCTGCTGTCGGAAATGCGATTTGGCAGTCTATCATGAGCAAAATTATAATTTGTGTGCCTGAAAAGTTTTCGTTGTTCCTCTGACCACAGGAAGCAACTGTTTTACGGAACGCTTTCATGACGTAGAACAAAGAAAATGAAAGCCAACTGCGAAAGCATGCTCAGATCTTTGATCGTGAAACCTTGACGATTCCTTGGAATTCTCAATTCTAGAACTAGCTTGCCATCACTATTAGAGTTCCGTGATCAAAAAATGTTTGGCAGGGAGCTGGAGTTCATGTGATCTTGGTAGGGTGGCTGATCATTTCGTACTCCCGCTGGAACCACTCAGCTTACTCACTGAATCACTTCTTATGTGGCGCCCTTCATTTTTGTCGCATGGATGTTGTCATAGATCTTGCTATTCAATATGGTTCTTCTGAATTAACATGGTTCCGGTTTCGCCAATGTTTTGCATTTCAACAGCAGCCCCGAACAGCATAGTTCATTGCATAGACAGGAACGTGGAAATGATAAACAATTTACCAAAATCGTTATCTCCTTTTCTTACAAGCATAAATCTATTTCAGCCTCTTTGGAGTCAGAACGAATTCTCGGTGATGATCCATTGCCAGAGCGAGAGTTAAACTCGAATGTGTGCTTCTTACCACTCGATGTTGGACCCTGCAGGTTTACATTAGTACCTGTTTTCGTTGACCATTTGTTGACCATGCGTATTGCCTTGTAGTGATTTTCGCACTTATTTCATGTACTTCGTAGCAATCTATTCTACAGTCCTGTTTACTATTGGGTAGAGGCTCAGCTGTTATGGCTCGTCATATTTTAGCTGTCACATGCAACCCGCCTTGTTGAGATGTGTCCACCTAGTGCAACTCTAACTTTGGGAGTTTCGGCTAAGCTTGGTTAGGGAGCATAAATCATCAGTATTTGGTGTATTTGAGCGAGAGAACTGGTAACGAGGAACTTGTTTCCAAACCTGGCATTCAGGAGTGGCATGTCTCATAAATTTTGGCATCTATACCTATCCATACTTGATCATTGCAAACACAACATTCTCAGGCGCCTAGA
The DNA here is from genome assembly GCA_000469685.2 of Haemonchus contortus. Taxonomy (NCBI): domain Eukaryota; kingdom Metazoa; phylum Nematoda; class Chromadorea; order Rhabditida; family Trichostrongylidae; genus Haemonchus; species Haemonchus contortus. The sequence goes on along the minus strand of LS997566.1, from coordinate 48,054,763 downwards.
GATAGCTCTTCTATCTCGCTTTCAAGTTGTATGGACGAGTCGGTATTATAAGTCGCATAGGCTAGTTACCAGTTCATACAGCGACAGTTTTTCCGTTTCTCAAATATATAAGTTCGAAAATAGTCGCTATTTTCTTTGTGATGCTTTGAAAAGTGCAAAATATAGTATAGAAAATAATCATAATGGTTTAGAGCTTACGTGCCTTCATTCTTCTACGATTTCAACGATGGCTTATGCAAAGAATTCATTTATGGCGGTTGCATGGGAAATGGTAACCGTTTCGAAACAGCTAATGAATGTGCAAGCAGATGCTCGCATTTACAGCAAGTAAGTATTTTATAAGCTGTTTGAAGCAGATGTGAATCACATACATATTACAATCATCTTTTGTAGGTTTTCTTTCCAAACTTCTGCGTATGGTTGAAAAGAGTTTTCGGTGCATGAAATTTGGAATGTGTTCCGGATTTTTTTTAATTTTCACGCATGCATATAAACACAAATTTGAACCACGTCAGAAACAAATTGAAAAGCAACACAACACTATTCTACAAAGCGAGCGACAGAAATCAATAAATAGGTGAAATAACAAAATCAATAAAATCAGTAAAATCACCAGCCCACCAAAAAAGATGTGTCTAATCAAGAGCATGAAGAAAAATGAGATATACTAATGTATAAGACCTCAAGCGTGTCACTTGTCGATCCCTGAAAAGGCTCGCAGTGTAAGAAACGGTATTCTGTAGGGTCTGGCCTCGGGGAGAAAGATCGCTCCTCCCTAGTTGTTGACGGAAGCAGGGTGGAGAAAGATTGTGAATTCACTAACACTTTGCCTGTAACAATTTCAGGTGCTCTCAGGAGGTTTCTTCTACATTGGAGGGACTACATGCCGAGCATTCTGTTCCTTGCAAACCCTCTTGGTATAGCGTTATAATTGAAAGTTAGGGCCCGAACTAATATCTTTCCATTAAAAATAATCTATCTTGAGAGGCTTTTTATTCCACATAGTGGGAAATTAGTAGTATCATACTCCTGCATAGGGCGAATGAAGGCTTTACAAGCCATTATGAGGAGGCGAGGGTCTTTGATATATAAACTCCTCAGCAATTAGAAGAGCCTTGACTTAACTTTATTTGTATTATACCACAAAGGGAGTCGAAACAAAATTTGCCATTAACTATGAAGCCCAAATTAGTGAATCGAATTGATCAGTGAAATAAATCTGTTGCACAGAATACCCATGCGATGTGGTATTAATTATCATGAAGTTTATTGATTGTACACAGAAAACAACGCGGAAAATTAATGCAAGTTGTCAGTATCATTTTAGGCTCTCTATAATGCAAAGCAATTCAGACATACTAATTATAATTGTAATAATTATATTTATCATTATTTATAATTATTCATAGTTTTGACTTTTTACTGTATAAAGCAGTCATTACTTTTGCGTTTCTTGTATGCGCCTTCCTAAACTACAGAAATTACTACGCAACATGACAGCCGTTATAGTTGAGACAGATTTCTGCGATACGGGGGTGGTCTTGCAGATGGTTGGAATACATAGTTAAGAGCACTTGTTAATCGTCTAAAGTTGTATCACTGGTGCACCACTGTAATTGTAGTGAAAAAAGAAAGGCACGATTCTAGTTCTTTTCCTCTTTGACATCCTTACCTTTCCATTTCTTCTTTCATCCCTTTAGTAGTTAGACATGAAATTTTGAAAGTGACTATCAACTCTAACTGTGTCAGGCAACACAAGCAACGAGCCTTGCTCCTCTCACTGCTGCCTCCCTCCATCACATTGGGAATCCGGAACTAAAGCAAAGTGAGCAATATGGAGACGGACACATATCTCAAGAAAGTTATGGAGATGATGTGAATGACAGTGTTTTGCGCAAAATGGATTACGAAGAAAGGAAGGTGATAATTTGCAGTGCGTTAGAACATATCGTTTATTCATGCACTTGAGTACAGATGGAACTACTATAACCTCACCCCAAATTTATTCTTAACCCATTAACGACACCTTGACGCGCATGCGCGTCAAGCCTTGCAGACCGCGAGCGACCGAGTGACGCGCATGCGCGTCAAGGTTTTGTCACCACCCCTTTTCTGCGAGATCGCAACTTTTTACAATTTTTCTGTGTTTATTCAATAGGCAAAACATTAAGACTTCTACAAACAACGTGATCCACGATCGGAGCAAATATGGTTTATTTCAGCAAAAATTTTCCAAACCTTGTAAAAGTCTCACCTAAAACTGAACTTTCTTCTTTTTCAGGACAAACACAAATAAATCATAGAATTAATCATAAGTAATCAGTAACTAGGCACAACAACTTCAAGGGATTACGTTTCTATGCGACAAAACGTTTTTATTGAAACAAAACAAAAACAAAAAACATTTTATTGAAACAAAAAACAAACTTCGTTTTTTCATTGAAATAATCAATCTAAAACAATTTCCCTAACCTACTGCAACGTGTGTTAACCCTTTTTGTTTTTGTCTTTATGATGCCTTAGCAAATCCTTGCTCTTTGGACATTGATGCGTAACACTCTACAGGGTGGGCCAAAATTATGATTACACAGAAATCACATCGCAGAAAATGAATAGAAAGCTAATAGAGCAAACTAATTCCATTAAAGGGTTTGTCACAAATTTCTTATTAAAACTGTACATTGAGACTGGGATCTGTTGCTTTCTGCTTTCACCCAACCCCAAAGACGTCGATGGACGGGATTGACGGTGGCACGCAGCTAGGGTCATCGAAATGGTCTCGGCTTTTTGCTGAGCATTTTCGAGATTATTTCTTCTCTTGTTTGGGCTAAAGAATGTTTTCATCTCAGAGGCTAACCACACTGAGACATTCATGGAATTTAGGTCAGGGCTCCAGAGTGGTCACTGATCGAAGGTTATGAAGTCATAGAACCTCTTCCACAAAATTTCTAGACAATTTCTGTTCTGCGGTCAGAAGCTTCATCTTGACAATATGACTGGTTCGAATCATCAAAGTGTCCTATTGCGCACGAAGAGATCAAACAAGCCTCCAAACCAACTTTCACTCCATAATTTACAAGAATAATCGGTGCCTTTGCCTCGGCGGTGATGCTAGCACGGGCCATCACAGAAAGTTAGTGAGCCAGGCGCTGTATCACTTTCATTTCTTTAAGCTTTATATAAATGTTATCGCTCTACTTATTAAGCACCTATTTCACTGTGAATCTCTTTTCGTCGGTGAACAGGAATTTCGTAGGGCAATTTTTTCGGATGCGACATGGCAGTGTTTGTTAGCCAACCTTTCTCTTCTCTTTGAGCCGCTCACTTAGGAAATCACTTTCTGATCGTGTAAGGGTCTTGTTGTGAAGGTGGTGCTTCACGATTTCACGCGGAAAATTTCGTGACATATCCATTCATTTAGCCTTTTTGGACTCAGAATGAATTTTGCTGCTACGCAGACTTTCGCCCTGCTTCATTGAAGCTCCCACTAAATATGATCGCATGCCTCTTAGGATTACCACTCCTATCTGTAATTGTTCCCTACTCCCGAAAGCGTATTATAGTTGAATGTACCACCTGCCTTGTTTCGCTAGTTCGTCTGTAGATGCACCGTGCCAAAAGTGCTTGTAAATGCAAAGCGACGTTTAATTCACGGACTAGTTACGCTTATATTATGTTAAAGATCTACCAAAAGTTTAGTATCATTAGAAAGGTAATAACGTAAGCTACTCTGTGAAATGGAAGAAATTCAATGAATTGTTATGAACTCAGAAAAAATTTGCAATGAACGTCAGCGCGCACTGTAATCATAATTTTGGCCCACCCTGTACACTCCTCATCCTGTTGATTCCTTTTCGACCACTAGGTATCTCCTCCAACACATGTCAAATGCAGTGATAATGATGACTCGAAGTGTAGCCATAATCAACACTTAGCAAAGATTGGACCACTCCTAGTTTGAAGTCGTTAAGCCTGATACAGTGCGTAACAAAAGTATGTGGACACCTGACTATTTTGGCTTATCGAGCTTGCCAGTTGATTTTGAGTCAAAACACCACTATTATACAAATATTCGGGTTGAACAACCCTAGAATAATTGCTCTCCCGGAAATTTCAGGAAGCTTTTACTTTTTTTTATTTTAGAAAAAAAGTCTTCTTTGTAACAAAAGTATGTGGACACTGTACAAAAAAAAAAGAATATGAATGAGATCAGTAATCAATTGGCCCTCCTGAGTTCCTGATCAGCTCGAACATCCTATTGGGCATGCTCTGAACCAAATTTGTGATGGTCGTGTCGTCGATGGATTCCCACACAGCCAGGATCGCCGCCTTCAGTTCTTCTACGGAGTTGTACTGTCGGTTGTTGAGATAGACTCGCCGAGCCACGATTCCCCATAGGTTTTCGATGGGGTTGCAGTCAGGGGAACAGGCTGGCCAATCCATCACAGCAACACCGTGGCGTTGGAGCCATTCCTTCGTAGACCGTGAGGCATGGACAGATGCATTATCATGCTGGAACACATGTGTCCTGCGTCGCGCACCTCTGAGAAAGGGCAGGAGGTGGAACTCAAGCACTTCCTGATATTCCTGACTATCCATCCGGCATGAAGAAAATGCCAGCTCCAATTTGCCGCTGCTTCCAAAGCCACCCCAAACCATTAATATGGCTCCTCCAAAGTTTCGCTTCGAGTGGATTAGCGGGTCGTGACGAAGATCTCTCCAGTAGTAGCGGTATCCATCTGGACCGTCCAGATTGAATTTTTTTCATCACTGAAGATGAGCTAAACGGAAAACATGCAGAAAATGACGTTTAAACTTAACTTCAAACCCTCTCGAAAAGTTGTACCTTGTCCCACGAAGTTGCCATGTTCCTGCGTGCGAACTCCAGCCTTGCGTTCCTGTGTTGGGCATTTAGACGGGGCGCCTTTTTCATTACCTCTCGTGTTATGTGCTCGTTTGATCGAATGGACCGTGATATCGTCATCCTCGAGACCGCCAATCCCATTGAAGCACGAATCTGATTCAGAGATAAGGTAAAATTCGAGACCATTCGAGCTATTCTTCTGTGATCTTGAGCTGTCAAGCTTCAAGGTCGTCCCACTATTCGAGCTGAACGGTAAGCACCGGGAATTTGAATGTTGTTTCCAATGCATGTAGGAGAGCGTCCGAGCTGACGTGCAATTTGCCTATTCGAGTGTCCGGCTTCATGAAGAGCCCTGATTTGCGCTCGTTCTTCTTCAGAGAGAAGCTTACCACGTACAGGCCTGATGACACAACGGTAATTTCAAAAATGACCGGAAACGCATCGGGATTTTCGCGCCAAAGTCGGATCTGACTCGGGTGTCCACATACTTTTGTTACAAAGAAGACTTTCCCCTCAAATTAAAACAAAGAAAGAGCTACCTGAAAATTTCGAAGGAACAGGTAATCCTAGGTTTTCGCATAGCAGGAATCGAACGGTATAAGCTTTATTGCTCAAAATTCGCTGGCAAGCCCGGTGAACCAAAATATTGGGGTGTCCACATACTTTTGTTACGCACTGTATTCTTCACCACATCTATTATAGCTTTCAGGCGTTTGCCATTTTATAGGTGTTGCTTTCGAGATGTTCCTTGTCGTTGATGTTATGAGAGTTTGCAATTGGCCAGGCGACTATGTGACGCACGACTTGTCTGCACCTGTCTTAGCGAGGCAATGGAAGTTCACATATTCCAGATTTCACTGATAGCAAGCTGAATTTCTTGCCACCCCCAATTCTCCTTTTCCTACAGCCTTTTCCTACAGGCCTCTAGGTGGCAATTTCCTGTCTTTGCTTTACATGTGCATCAAAGCTGTTTCTATAACGCTAAGAGGGAGCAGACAAGCAAAGCACCTCCCTGCCGACTACTTTTTTCACTCACCAACATAATACACTTTTGATGTTGCCTCTCAGCTTTGGTTTCCAAAAAGTGTACTTCGTGGGACACCTGGACGCGCATGCGCGTCAAACTGGCTGCGCCCGCCAAAACGCTCGTGTCCCACGCGGCCGAAAAATCCAAAACGCGCGCTGTCGTCAATGGGTTAATGCGATAGAGCAATACTTCTTGATGTAGTCTCTATCATGGTTGTCGTTCGATTGTTGATTCCACCATTTGGCGTAACGGAATCAATCATGACATCGAATTTCAGTCTAATTGTAAGCATTACACCTATCTTGAATTTCCAAGATACATATGTATATGTAGTGGTGCCTGTGCGCAAGTGGTTGATGAATTCTTTCATTCTAATAGGAGAGCAGTAAGAGATCAGCTTCCACAGTAGCAATACTCCTATTTTATCCTGGACACCGCTGAATAGGTACCTACTTTGACCCCCCCCTCCCCCCCGGGACGACAACTGTCTGTTGCGTTTTCTAGTTATTTGTCACTTTATCATACTACGCATATACTCTCTGTTGGGGTGGCACTCTCAATCCTGCAGGTATTTATGAGCTACTGATGTGGTTACATGTATGGGCCAGTTTGACCCAAATTTCGATCTTCTTTTGGTGGTGGTTGGTGGCGGCTCGTCTCTCTTCAGATTTGAGCCCTACGATCAGAGTAATGCGGTCTACTTGCCATATTCTCTTCACTTTGTGTTAATCTTCTTGATTTTTGTTCGTTTTAGTTTATTCTTCTCCCTGCTGGATGTTTTACTAATTCACGTTTGGTTCTGTCTAAGCGCACCATGAGTGCAGTTTTAGTCCTCCTTTCGACCTGTTCACCCTGAGATTTAACCAGCTTTTTCTAGGGGTCTGACCAACGCTGCCAAATAAGGGATTCAAGTTCAGGGGCATGAAGTATAGTTATATGCCAACTCTTTTGACATATAGCTAACCAGGTGGCCACGCACGTTATCGCGTGCGCTAGGGGCTCTAGCCATGAGGGACGGAGCCACATGGGCTGATTTTCATTATAGACCTTTATCGGATTTATGAGTTTCCGCCCAAACCTGTGGGCGGAGTCTGGTCCTGCCCACCCACCATAAGAGGTCCCATCCTGTCGCCTGTACTCCTACCAAGTTTAAACATTCTAGGTCCCCACTGGGGACAGGATCTATGAGTTCTCGAAATGTTTTCATAAAGCATCGCATTTTTGGAGAACGCCCCGTCCATGGGGGAGTGGGTCTCCCCAATTGGATCTAACTTGCCAATGCACACCTCTAGCCACCTTCACACCCCAGTTTTGAAGCCTCAGTACAGCTCACTTCGATGCACGCCACGCCCACTGTGAGTGGGGCTCCGCCAAGCTGATGTGTGCTTTATAGTTATTGGGACATGGCCCACCCATCCCACGCTTGACCCGGTCTCTCCAGGCAGATCTAAAGGAGCTAAGGAATTCCGTGACAGGCAAACGGACAAACAGAGCGACAGACAGAGGACAGACGAAGCGCTTTATAGTGAGTGGATATTAAGAGCAGCTTGCCATGCTCTGATGTGTGGGTAGGGTAGCCAGCCAGGTTATCCCAGATTGGAAAATGTGTCGATTTGGGCAACCTAGAGGCTATTCCAAGTCGTTCATGGTTGCTTTCCAGTCACTCGAATGCAAACCTTTGGCTGGCAATGAGCCGATGTACAGTGTCCCAATTGCACCGACATCCATGGATACTCCTGAGAGAGGAGAGGGGTATGAATCGACACACCACAACGGGAACAGGGAATGCATCCGCTGGATCCACCTGCGTTCCTAAGCAAGTAGTGGTAGCTTTCGGTCCGCGATTTATGCCCCTTCTGTCGCCTTGGGTCGCGACACGTAGCCTCGCCGCCACCCAGCTGGAGATCTTTTACAGTTAAAAAACCTTGTTAAGGAGATGCGTGGCTTTCGCATCAACGGTGAAAACTCAATACATAAGTAAGCTATCATATGCAGTACGACTGGATCGTAGATTGATAAAGATAGCGAAAGATCGTACCAAATGCCCGAACGTTTGTAGCGGAGGCGTGCATCAAAGATCTGATGATGCAAGTTATTAGGTTACCGTAAAGTTTTGAGAAAATTCAGTCGAGGTTTTCACCGCAGAATAACTACAACAATAAGCCCAGATCAGCGATAAAGATAGTGGCTCTTCCTAGCCACAATATCACTCCATCAACCACACATGCCATTCCTCCAGAAGGAAGAGAGACGCAACGCAGTCCATTCATCTACTAACTAATTGACTTCTTGACAGTTGCTGAATTTTTCTCTGTAGAGCAGGCCCATGGGCTTCTAAAAGTATGGCAGTCATAAAAGTTGAGGTCAGGTGAATATGTTGGGAAACTCCATCTCTCGTAGTTGTGAACAGATTACTCTTGCGTATATCGCAGTACACTCTGGTAGGATCTCATAACAAAACACCCGGTTTAGCAGAAGAAGAACGAGCTCATGTCTTTATTGCAAGAGCGCCCAGTTTTATAGCGGGCTGTTGTCTTACGTCCGCTGCTAGGCATTGCGATGCAATGTGTGGATTCTCATGTGACATCTACTTTTTATCCTGGGTAATAATAAATTCGGTTGATGTCGTTGTTCGCTTAAGTCGAGGAGCTTCTGACAAACACTGACTCGCACTCAGTGCTTCTGCTCATTCAAGGCTGTGCGATATTTGTAGAGTCCTTCTTTGAAAATGAATGTGGATTATGGATTGGGGTGTAGAAAGCGTCTTTTACAAACTGACGGGAGGCCAGAATAGTGCCAGTATATGGAGACAATGGACGTTCGACAAATTTCGTGGAAGTAAATCTCTTTTTAGAAGAAGCGATCGTGTCATTTGTGGTGGGTGACAGAAGCAGTCACTGCTGCCCATCAGTCACCATACCTCATTACAAGCCTGTGTATCGAAGTGACTATTTTCGTAATGCTGAATGAGGAGGCTTCAATAGTCGCAACGTGACCCATTGTATGGTCACGATTACTTTACTTCGAACGACCGCATCAAATCGCGACCAGCCATAGCCTGCTGTCAAAATTAGAGCTCTCCTTTAGCGCGATCAAGAGCAACATGCTTTCAAAGTTGAGAGCAAAATTTTATCGACTTTCCGGACACTTCAATAATAAGATCAATTCGGCGTTGGTAAGAGGGCCTTTGTCAACCGAGGGTGCCTTTTTAATGAACTTCTCACCTGAGGAGGTCGAATCGCAGACGAAAAAGTTGGCCGCCTCTCGCTACTCACAACTAAGTCGCTCGTCGTCACAAGTCGCTAGTTTCAGAATGATTTATTGTTGTTACAGACCTTCAAGTGATGTTGTTGTCCATAGGGTTCACTAATATAAAATAAGTTTGGAATAACAAAAAAGCCTGCAGTATCACATAGTTACTTTAGCAATGTAAAGATTACGTGCAGTTGTTTTTTAATATTGCAATGAAGATAAAGTCTTTACTACTTTTGGGATTCATAAATTGATCAGTCATAAACAACCTTGTCAGGTTCAATTCAAGAGTCCTCATTTCTAATTCATTTCCGGCTCGCATACCCTTTCTCATGTCCATTCCTGACAAACGCTGTGAAAGAGTGTACGGACAACAAGCGTGCACGGCCTCCTTCCACTCGTCGACGCAACATGCAGGAATGGCTTCATCGTCTAATTCTTTCAGCGAAAGCAAGTTTGGTTGATAACAATCCTGTGGTCGTACGGTGCTACGGGACCGACCGAGATGAGCGACATCTCCCGCTGCATGCCGTTTTCATGGTTGTAGAATCGCTCATTGGAAGAAGCGACAGAGGTGTCGGCCGTGTAGGTGTCCTCGTCATTACGCACTTGGCCATGAACATCGGTTCATGCGGAGGCTCGACAACCCTTGTCAACGATCGGAAGATGTGGTTAACCGCAGCTCTGACATTTTTCGTTGTCTACGCGCAAACATCCAGCTACTGAAGGTCTTTAAAGGAGACGTATCTGGAGAAACCTTTCAAAGGGTACCGCACATTTTTCAAAGTCATCGCTCTTGATTTCGACGCCGTGGTCGAGCCAGGAGAGCGGCCGAAGCGGCAACGGGACGGAGTTGAACCAGCAGTATGAAAAATTGTCAGAGTCAACGAAGATGTTGATCTTCAACATCTAAGGTAGGTAGCAGTCTCAGAAATCCCTCCATTCGCGATACGCTTGGTAGTCAGCTTGTAGTTAGAAAGAGATCAGATCAATCTGTTTGGAAATCTGCCTGACTAACGTCGCTGTTGTTCCAATTTTCTGCGTGGGATCAGGCCACCACCAACTCCCCGTATGATTCTATTACCCTGTGCGTTTAGAACGAATTGCGAAGTTCAGGGAACGGAGCCCTAAGACCTTTACCATCTGGTACCATTTCGCTTCCCATCCGAATTCGTGGGAAGATATCATCAACTAGAATTGTAACAGGCTTGTCCAACATCTTCGCGATAGTGCTGGGAAAGCGGAGAGCTACAGGTGGCCAAGGTCCGCTTTCGCCAGTTATGAGAATAAGTATTATTATTTTCGTCGTCCTGACGGGGCTCTTATTGCATCTCGGAGGAGGGCAGTCGAGAAGACCATCTACGACTACTACTGGGATGTCCTCAGCAGCAACGTCTGTCTGCCTACTCTCCACTTAGAATGGGCAGAATGGGTGCATCATTCCCTCGATTCTCCGGAATTCGCATGCCATCACGTCGCTGTAAAATTGTACGGCGTTCGATGGGATAGAGTGAAACTCCAACATCTCAAAGGTGACTCGCCTAGCAGGAGTCGGTACGCGGCGTGGCATTCTGTATCATTGAGGGACTGATGAAGAAGACCAAGAGCTCCCGTCTCCGCGCTCACCTTTCGAATCTGCGATGCCTCCTGTTCAGACATATGCTTTGTAAATTTGAACTTTACGAAAACACTACGAAAACACGACTAGCATCCAGTCAACGTCGTCTAACGCGCTGTGGAAAGGCCAATGTGTGTAAGTTTTCGATATATGTAGGTGCATAGGGGAACCCGGAGCCGGAGCTCCGTCAACGGCCCAGGATCAGGGATGACATTGCTCACGTTAAGAAATTATAGAGCTGATGGGCCGATTATGTCATATGCAGTCGTGTTGACAAGGTTAGTTAGGGTTCGGATAACTGGGGACGTCAAACGAATACCGGGATGGCTGACAGCGCGATGATCAGACTTATAAAGCTCCGAAGAAAAGTCGAGCGAGGACACTCTACTTAAGTGTTTTGGGAGGAATAACTGAAGACGTTTCTAGCATCGGCCCGTGTAAATCAATGATCAGTGGGATGACAGGTGGGACAGGAAAGCCCATATCAGTTGTAATTTTTTCCGTCGCCAGTTAGGAACGTTTCATCCCGTCACCTGATCTTTTGCTACTTTGAATGCCCTACGCTTCGAGCTCAAGAGTATCCTCTGCTTCTCTCAGAGCCGGATATGCTCATACTTGATAAGATTATACCTGCTAGACTGCTGTCTTTTCTTGACACGTTTTAGATTTGCAGCGAATGAACTTTAGTCTGGTCGTCAGAAATATAATAAATGGCAACTACAGCAGAAAATATGACTGCATATCGAATTTTTTTCGAACTGTAGCAAGTGAATAAAGCTAGGCAAGAGGCTACGGTTATACGGTCGCTAAAAATTCTTCTCGAACGTGTTTAATGAGCTGTTGTCGTAACAGCTTTTTGCAAATTCGTTCAGTCGCATTCTTTAATTATTGATGATTTTAAGATATTTTTTTAGATTTCGACTTTCGAAACAAATCCGCTCTCCATTTTCGATCTGCCTGAACTTTGTACTCTACCAGAAGAACATGGATCTTGTTATGATGAAATTTTAAGATGGAGGTACGTGTGATCCTAATTTTTAACTTTAATCTAATTTTTTTGTATTTCCCAGTAATTTATTCTCATTCTGGAACCAAGCCTCGATCTGAAGGCAAGTTCCTCACCCGCCTGACTTCTCGAGCATGTCTTTTATGTATTTTTTACATGAAACACTTGTCAAACACATTTCATACGTCCTTTTTGAAGAAATGATTATAGCCAATCGCTATCTCATTCGAGTGAATTCGAAAACTCGGGTTGGACAAGATAGCCTTTCCGCCAACAAGTTCAATTTTAACTAATACAACATGGCACAGCTATGCAAATGAGTTCTAATTTTTTTTCAGTGTAACCAATTGCTCTCTGTGCGCCCATCCCCAAAACACGTTAAAAGGCAGCACATGCACAGCACATAGAAAGTATTTAAATTAGGTGTCTGCTGTAGGAGCCATCGCACTCGCGATCAAAAAACTACCCTCACCCTCATTAATCAGATTCTCCGAGATAGTGACTGCTACTCTCCGCTCTAATCCGTAGAAAGTAGAAAGAAAGGTCATAACTAGTGATTCAACAAAACAATATGCCAAGTAAGTGATCTGTATGATCTGATGATCTGAAAGTAGAGATGGACAAATTATTAAGTTTTCTGTATTGAAGACACAGTCCATTCGTTTGTTTGTTTCAAGCGAAACCTTTTCATAGTTTCATATATGTCAAGAAATGGAGAGCATACTAATGAGTAGATGTGCGGTAGAAGATGCCTCAATATAAGCCCAAATCTAAAGAAATTAAAAATTCTCTTAATTTCAGAGAAAACAGCACAATGTCTTTAAGAAGATACATTAAAGTCTTGTTGCTGCATTCTCCTAACAAGTTTATCATGGGAAGCTAGGAGAGTTTGATAACAACTCGTTCACTACTGATGTAAATAGCGAGGAACAAGTGATAATAGAAGTAGTACCGTAGAGAACCGCGAAATAAGGCCAATCTGCCACACTGACGCCTTTGTATTTGATTTGTATATTAGTGAGGGCGGAAAACATTCAGAACCTAGGGGTAGGACTTAACGGGTATCGAACGCGATTAACCAAAAGGCTGTGTTGTTAAGGTACGATCCAGAAACGAGTTCTTGTACTTCCTTCATGTATGGTGGGTGTGATATGAATGCGAACCACTTCACCAGTGAGGTTTGTATTTTTAGGGGTATTGACTACCCTATTCCATTTTTGATAGCTTCTGCTTGTCCTTCCACTTAAAAGAACTGCTCTTATCCAAGCATTATTGTTCGCGGCTCTCTCACTTCATCGTCCACTGTACATTCGAATCAAGGAAGAAACCTCTCTTGTTATGCCCCGACAATACATACTTCACTATTTAAGGAGGACTGTGAACGCGCTTGCGGATCGTGGCGATCTTCAGCTGTGTGTGACCTACCTCCTGAGATCGGTGGATGTGAAGCGTCCGTGAATAAGTGGTACTATGACAAGGTCAGAGAAACCTGTTATGTGATGTTCTGGAGTGGATGCGGAGGGAACGGAAACAGGTGTGTTGGATCCTCATGAAACTTCAAAAAGTAGTACAAAGAACTAGCGTTAGGTTTGTAACCAGATAGCTGTCCCACCGGAGCTTTTGGTTGGCTAATGGAGTCGCACCATGAGAGCGGTTCGCAGTAAATTCATGAAGGGGTTTCTCATTCCCTGTTTCATTTCTTTTTCTGCTTTCATTTTTGCGGATTTCCAATCCTTTCCTTAGGCTAAAGGCACAAACACTTTTCTAGAATACGTAGAGAGCGGTTTGTTTTGCTAATTGTAAAATGTTAACTAATACAGAGAGCGATTTCATTTGATATAATCTATTTGCTCGATCAGTTTAAGAGCTCCAATGATTACCACTGTTGTTAATGTTACATCCTCATTTTTTGATATAAAACATTCAAAAATTAAGATTCAAAAAAGGTAGATGGCTGTTTGTCAAAAGTACGATACAAAACATTATATTACCGTGATAGCGGAGCTGATGAACTTTTGTTGACCGAGTTTCTTGAACACTTGACTTTTCCAGCGATAACTGTGTAGGTTCGACTAGCGTTTAATCTGAATTTCTTTCTTGCTTGTGCATCAAGTAGTCCCATCGCATAGACCGATTGCGCATTTGCCCGTCGTCACCATTCAGAACAATTCCAGCGCGTGAGATTTATACTAGTAGTCCAAAAATTGATTGATCAACCTCATAAACTTGACTCTTGATCCTTTTCCTTCATTTCGATCGTGTTTTCAAACTAACTTCCGTTTAGCTTGACAGATTGCGGAAATTTTGGTTCCGGTTCGTCAAAACTGAAAACTGCATGGAGTTCACCATCACGCGCCTAAAGGCCCAGTTCGTGATAAAAATGGTTTCTTAGTTCTCCCCTTAGGAATACCCAGCGCTCCCCAAAGGTAACAGGAAGGACGCTGTCGAGTCCCGAAACTCAACAGCTAGGGCACAGTGGGAGCCCCTTTACCGATTCGCCCGCACTTCCCATCCCTCGATCGATGTCACGTCAGGCCAGTGTAGAGGCGATACAGATTGCAATATTCGCTCATGGACCCACGCACAAACAGCTGTTCGCCGAGCAGTAAGGCGATCCTTTTCTCCTATACTTCTTTTCTCTGTTATTCTTTTTGCTGCTACGATCCCTTATTTAATTTTTCACCACAATAGGCCAAAAAACGGCTATTTTTGCTGTCACTAAATTTTTTTAACGTACGCTTTTGAGTGAATGGATTTTCTCTCACCGAAGTCAGCTACTCGCACCAGGACCCGCATGTACGCAATGATACACATTGTATAACTCGTCCAAATGCCCCATTCTTCTTCATCTTTCTGATATCCATCTCGTACAGCCCCCTTTTTAACGGTTTTTCGAAACCCTTTTTCATTTTGGAAGCACCAATTCGCGCAGTTCTTCGCCTTCATCGCGCTACTTTCCATCTCATCTGAAGGACATTTTTGCTCACTGTAGTCAATTATTCGTACCAGGACCCACATAAACGCAATGACGCACACTGTATACACACTATACCCACCCTAAATGTTCAAAAAAACACGAAAAAAACGCGTTTTCGCGTTTTTTTTCGTTTTTTCTCTGTAACGAGGTTGATTTACAACTTTTTTATAGTGTGCCATATGGTTGAATTCAACTCCTCGAGCTCTATAACATGGTTCATCTAAAATTCTTGAAAGTTTGATTTTGAAGTCCCCCATCCATCAAAGTTCTTGAGGGTACGTCATTAGCAGCGACTCCTGCTATAATTATAACCAGAGGACGTTCTCTTCTGTTAAAAGTAGTCTGTGGAACGTGGAGTAACTAATATTTCCCGGCATTAGGTGAAAATAAGATCATGGCATTTCTCAGATCGTCCTGATCACTTCGATACCATTTTTCTTCCAAATGGATGAATTTGGCCATGGGCCAAATTCAAACGACAGAGGCTTTTCAAAACGAAGAGCAGCCAACATTAGTTGATTTTATTCTCAGAAAATGGTGTGTCTATTCTCCAGAAAAATTACATTCCCATAACTTGAAAATTAGCACTTTGAGTTAAAAAGAAAAGGTTATATAATCGTTTGAAATCCGATACGCGTCATGTTTTTACAAGGAGCATAGATTTTCTTGGTTTTTTCAAGTGGAATCTCCAATGATCAGGGAGGAGTTACGCACTGTTTTCGGAAGTATTCATACTAAACTCTTTGTGAATGATCACTGACTGCAAAAAATCGTGACTTATCTAAACCCTAGGACTATATATAGGCTCCCGATATCGCCCCAAAGCGCAGTAGACAAAATTTTGATTTTTGCACTCAAAGTAAGCATCCTAAAACCTACATATTTGGAATCCATTTTTAAAAAGCTACTCAGTCGTATGAAAATCGATCCACAAAGTTCACTTTGAATTTGCACCTTTGGCACCGCTTTTCTACCCTTCCCATCGTAGCTAGCCAGGACAGGGTATGGTCCCGCGACCTCTGCGGCTCTTGCAGTAATTACCTAGGGAGTTTCTTCGCACCTCGACAATAGCTTACCTATTAATGGTGCCGCAGTCGTAAACTGTTTTAGAATCAACACATTCAAATGTAGCCGCTACTTTAATTTACTGATGAACTTGAAAATGGCGCAAATATTCAAAATTATGCGAATTGACAAGGAAAACTTCAAGGTATGGCTAATATCGGTAAAAACGAAACATCTGAGCAGGAGAGCCAATAGGGTGGCTGAAAGAATGGAAAGGGTAGAAAAGCGGTGCTAAAGGTGCCAATTCGAAGTGAACTTTGTGGATCGATTTTCATACGACTGAGTAGCTTTTCAAAAATGGATTCCAACAATGTAGGTTTTAGAATGCTTACTTTGGGTGCAAAATCCGGTGCGCGCCATGCGTCGAAATTTTGTCTACTGTGCTTTGGGGCGATATCGGGAGCCTATATATAGACCTAGGGTTTGAATAAGGCACGATTTTTTACAGTCAGTGATCATTCACAAAGAGTTTAGTATGAATAGTTCCGAAACAGTGCGTAGCTCCGCCCTGATCATCGGAAATTTCACTTGAAAAAACCAAGAAAATCTATGCTCCTTGTAAAAACATGACGCGTACCGGATTTTAAACGATTATATAACCTTTTCTTTTTAACTCAAAGTGCTAATTTTCAAGTTATGGGAAAGTAATTTTTCTGGAGAATAGGCACACCATTTTCTGACAATAGAAATCAACTAATCTTGGCTACTCTCCGTTTTGAAAAGCCTCAATCGTTTAATTTGGCCCATGGCCAAATTCATCCATTTTGAAGAAAACTGATATTGAAGTGATCAGGATGATCTGAGAAATGCCATGATCTTATTTTCACCTAATGCCGGGAAATATCAGTTGCTCCACGTTCCACAGACTACTTTTAACAGAAGAGAATGTCCTCTGGTTATAATTATAGCAGGAGTCGCTGCTAATGACGTACCCTTTTGATGGATGGGGGACTTCAAAATCGAACTTTCAAGACTTTTAGATAAACCATTTTATAGAGCTTGAGGAGTTGAATTCAACCATATAGCACACTATATAAAAAGTTGTAAATTACCCTAGTTACAAAGAAAAAACGGAAAAACGCGAAAACGCGTTTTTTTCGCGTTTTTTTTTGAACGTTTAGGGTGGGTATTGTAGCTCGGCCGAATAACCTCTCTACTTCGTTTTCTGGCCTTACTCTCGTCCAGCCCCTTTTTCAACGACATTTAAGAAGCTACTTCACTGGAAGCCACATCACTTTGAAAATACCGCCTGTCATGCTTTCTTCGCCTCCTCTGCACCTGTTTTCACATTCTCTTTCAGTTTTCCGTCATTATCTGATGCCTCAAAATTGTCTTCGACTGTGCCTTTAACTCATGGTTTTTAGAAGACTATTTCCCACTACCGAAACGTAATGATATATTCGTTAATATTAGGACATCTCGTTCAAAAACTCGCATACTTTTTTTTGAGTAGATTGAGCAGCAAAGAAAATGAGAATCTATGTTTTAGTATTCATCAAGTAAGTCCCATAGTCGTCAGCGATCCGTTTTCATCGGATAGGAAGCATCTGGACGTCGAGAAGCTACTTTCCTTCAACAAGTGCGGATAGGACACTGTTTAGGTCTGCTTCGATAACCGATCCGTTGACGCGATTGCCGCTGACATGTGCGTTCAGTTGACCAATATAGTAGAGATCGCAGACAACTAGGTCGGGCGAATACGGCGGTTGACCCAGAAATCCATATTTTTCCCTCTAGAAAAATCCTCTTAACTCGAGCCAAGTGGAGCATGACACGGACGTAAGCGATAACGCTCTTCTGGCCATTATGTGCTGTGACAACCATCCAGTTGTCAACATTATCGCCGAAATGTTGATACATTTAGCACTGATGGTTATTTCTAGAATAAAGTTTCCGTAACATCACGCCATAAAATTCAATAGCCATGATGAGTGGCTTCTTGGAGGCACAGTTCACGATAACTCCGGGTAACCCAGATTAAGGCGAAAAATGAAGATAAGATGGGAAAAAGTGCGATGAAGGCGAAGAAACTGCGTGAATAAGTGTTTCCGAAAAAAATACTTCGAAAAATCTTAAAGAGGAGGTTGAGCGAGAATATGACCAGAGAACTGAAGAAGAATGGAGCGTTTGGACGAGCTATACAATGCGTGTCATTGCGTGTGGTCCTGGTACGAATAGCTGACTATGGTAAGCAGAAATTCATTAACCCATAGGCAAAGTCAAAAACACGGTTCACGATAAAAAAAGTTATTGAGTTCTTACCTCATCAATACTCAGCGGTCCCCATGGGTGGCAGAAGGGACCCTCTCGCTCCCACAATCTCGACGCTTAGGACATAATGGAAGCCCTGTTGCTGAAGCAATTAGCTTTTCTGTCCCTCGATCGACGTCACGTCAGATGAGTGTTGAGACAATACAGATTGCAACCATTCGTTCCAGGACCCACACACAGCTGATCGCCAAGTGATGAGGCGATGTTTTACTCCCATTCTTTTTTCCTCTGTTATTATTTTTGCTGCCACGATCCCTTGTTTAACTTTCTACTCCTATGGGCTGAAAAAGGTGAGCTACTTTTGCTGTTACTAGGGTTTTTTTGTTTACTTATACTTATAAATGGATGAATTTTTGCTTACCATAGTCTGTTATTCGCACCAGGACCCACACGTCCGCAGTGAGGCACATTGTATAGCTCCTCCGAACGCCCCACTCTTCATTTTTCCGGTCTCATTGTTGTCCAGCCCTTTTTTCAACGGTTTTCGAAGCCTTTTTCACTTTGAAAACACCGCTCCATGCAGTTTCTTCACCTTCATCGCACTATTTTCGATCTTATCTCCCATTTTTCATCATAATCTGGATTACCCAAAAATATCGTGAACTGTGCCTTTGAGAAACAAAACCCTTGTAACAGCAGAAACAGACTATTCCTGCCGCCTACTCGTCTGGATCCTTTCGAACCATTTGCTTCCCACTCCTTTGACTCGGAGTGGAAATCCATCTAGGTTTCGCCGTCAACAAATCGGATGAGATTGTTTTTGCAGGTGTAATTTCAGTTTTCAACTTGTGCATCTGTAAAAATTTGAATCACCTGTACACATCTCTTACCGTCTTCAAGTCTTTGAGCACAATTCGTTCAGACGAGATGCATCTCTGGCAGGGAAGTTCGGCAGTGGCCCACTCTCTGCGTTCCACCACTCTACGCTTGTTTTCGGCCACCAGCTTTTGCGATCCCAGGGAACGAACATTGTGGGCAACACTGCAGATTTTCACTGTTAAGAAACCCAAGGCGTGACGCTCAAAGAGCGCCGTGCCCGCAAATGTTGTTCCAACTGATGAAAATTCAGGCAGTGGGTTTTCCTCTAACGATGCCAATTTCGATGCGTTTTAGTTTCTGACGAAGACAGTGATGGAGTCAGCATCACTCCTTTTCCCATCTTCTTTTCATATTTCTGCTCACTTCTGGGTAAGGTGATCTAGTAGCTGCAATTGCACATTATCGATAATAGCCTGTCGGACAGCAAGTTCGTGAAGGAGGATTTCGCACGCCTAGTTTTCTTCTAGTGTGACAGCAAAGCTGTTATGGGAATGTGGAACTTTGAGATGTGTTATGTTCATTCCGCAGGAGAATAGTACAAAAAACAAGCGGATCAGCACATTCAAACGATCGAATCGGTCAACGACTAGTGGAACGTAGAAAATTAAACAGATTGATAAATCCGAACGTTCCTACGCGTATATCGATAACCTTTGCAAACTCATCAATATTTACATAAAGCATTTGCTTAAAAAAACTCAGATTTATTTTTAGTGTTATATATATTCGATTTTTTAAAATTTTCGTTGGAAATTGATGCTTTAAAATAACAATTTTCTTTCTCAAGGTTTTCGTCGAAAGAGGACTGTGAGTCACTTTGTAGAGAAGAGTCGAGTTGGAACACAACAACGGACATTTGGTAAGTAGAAATCTTCTACAACTCTTTTGTGAGCTCATTATTGAGCAACCAGTTGGGTTATCGCCCAATAACGTGTGCTTGACAGCATACCATTGATTTTGGTCATTAGTCCGTGACATAACTGAAAAAACTTGAATTCCAAGCCCTCTTTTTCTGACCAAAAGTTGGTAGTTTGAATAGCTGCCAACCAGAATCACAAGGCCGACAGCCTTCCTACATTACTTTTGACCAATCCGCAAGCCTCGAATGGATTACCTGTTTCCCGTAAAGATAGCGTAATTTTTGAAAGAATTCCGCTCATTTTCAAATACTACCTCCCTGCTTTTCCTTACTCTTGAAATTTTTGCATTATACTAACCACTACTTAACTGCTGCCCAAGGATCTTTAACTCTTATGTGATGTTTGATGTAGGATTGGGCAGTAAGAGAAATTGCTTATCCTCTACAGGGTGTACCATAATTATGGTAACAACTTTACGAATGTCCGCCATTTCCTTGTTTGGAGAACTTTCCAGTCCTGCACCTTCTTATGTTTATGATACACCTTAGCTCATATATCTGCTTTGGTGCTCTGAATTTATCAGCTATCGGAAAATGGTGAAACCTCGCAGTCATTCAGCAGCCGTTTCGTCTTTGCGCGCACTTGGTGAGCCATTTTTTCGGATTGCTCGCTTCGATATTTCCCGTGTAACAGTTTTTCGAATCGCGTTGCGCAGGCAGATCAACGACGAATCTCGAGACAGTCGTCTTGCCTCAGTTACTATCCTATGTCCAGATGCAGTTGCCTGACAATGATAACTCTGCAAAAACTGCAGAAACACGAGAACCAAGACTGCCGTATTGGAAGTATGTTCAGCTTCGATAAGAAGATTCTTCCTCAAGTGAATGCATTTCCATTCAAATAGGTTTGGAAGCCTTTCGAGCTTTTTGACGAGAAGAATCTTGAGAGGGAGCTCATATGCCGCGCTTTGACACACTTTTTTGACAAAAGTGTTTAGCGTGGAAGAATGTTCAAAAATCCCTGAGTACACTTATGTTTCTCACTACGAGTGCCGAAGCCGATGAGAAGTTTCAGGTCGTTTCCCGTTACCACCTTCCCTTTGATTGTCGTCGTTCGCTTGCAATTGAGGAGCTTCTGGCAAACTGACTTGCACTCAATACTCCTGCTCATTCAAGGTTGTGCGTTATTTGCAAAGAGTCCTGCTTTGAAAGTGACTTCTGCTCAGAACGTCATGGATGATGGATTGGGAAGTAGAATTCGTCTTTCAAAAATCCTGCCACTTTGAACAGGATTGCGTTGACTGGAGGCCAGAACAGGGTCCGTATTTGAGAATAGTGGACATTCGCTTCGACAGACTTCGTTGGAGCAAACCTCTGGTGGGTGACAAGAGCTGCTGCCCATCAGTCACCATATCTCATTCCTATCCTGAGTATCGAAGCGATCATTTTCGTAAGGGAGAAGCAGCAAGCTCCGTGGTAGTATCGATGGCACATGGTTCGGTCTACGATTACTTACTTTGAACGACCACGTCAAGTGCCTATCGTCTATGCCCTTTTCTCTGCTATTGGATCTCTAGTTCATCTTTAGCGCGTTCGCGGGAAAATGCTTCCAAAGTTCAGAGGCAAAAGTTTCTCAGAACCTGGACACCCTAATGGTTAATCTGCATGTTATGGCCCGCAAACATAGGACACACCTTCCATGTTAAGCCTTTTCATGAAGTGCCTGGAACGTGAGCTTTGACGGAATTCATCGATGTCTGTATCATTTTTTAACACTGATTATTAAGGATGGTACGAAGTGATCGGTTACTAAAACTTTGGTAAGGAAGATTTTCAGCGAATTGCCTCGTTCATCTGGACCATGTCGTGATGCAATAACGATGTGGTACTTCGACGAGAGCAAAAACACTTGCAAACAGTTCACTTATTCTGGATGCCGTGGAAACGAGAATCGGTCAGTAATAATATTTGGCTCTAATTTGTGGTCGCACAGTCTTTTACGTTAACTAGTATGTGAGCACTATAAAAATGAGAAGAAAACAAATCCTGCGACTTGTTAAACCATAAAGTAGTACAGGGTGGGCCAAAATTATGATTACAGCGCGCGCTGACGTTCATTGCAATTTTTTTCTGAGTTCATAACAATTCATTGAATTTCTTCCATTTCACAAAGTAGCTTACGTTATTACCTTTCTGATGATACTAAACTTTTGGTAGATTTTCAATATAATATAAGCGTAACTAGTCCGTGAATTAAACGTCGCTTTGCATTTACAAGCACTTTTGGCACGGTGCATCTACAGACGAACTAGCGTAACAAGGCAGGTATTGCATTCAACCATAAGACGCTCTCGAGAGTTGGGAACAATTGCATATAGGAGTGGTGAACCTAGGAGAGCTGTGGTTATATTTAGGGGAAGTGTTAAGGAAGCAGGGCAAAGGTCTACGTAGCAGCAAAATTCATTCTGAGTCCAAAAAGCCTAAATGTATGGATATCTCACAAAATTTTCAGCGTGAAATAGTGGAGCGTCACCTGCACAACGAAACCCTTATATGATCAGAAAGTGATTTTCCCAGAGAGCAGGTTAAAGAGAAGAGAAAGGTTGGCTAACAAAAGCTGCCTGTCGCATCCGAAAAAATTGCCCTACGGAATTCCTGTTCACCGACGAAAAGATATTCACAGTGAAATAGGTGCTCAATAAGTAGAGCGACAACATTTATATGAAGCTTAAAGAAATGAAAGTGATACAGCGCCTGGCTCACTAACTTTCTGTGATGGCCTGTGCTAGCATCACCGCCGAGGAAAAGACACCGATTATTCTTTCAAATTATGGAGTGAAAGTTGGTTTGGAGGCCTGTTTGATCTTTTCGTGTGCAATAGGACACTTTGGTGATTCGAACCGGTCATATTGTCAAGATGAAGCTCCTGACCGCAGATCAGAAATTGTCTAGAAATTTCGTGAAAGGGGTTCTTTGACTTCATAACCTTCGATCAGTGACCACTCTGGAGCTCTGACCTAAATACCATGAATGTCTCAATGTGGACAGCCTCTGAGATGAAAGCATCCTTCAGCCCGAACAAGAGAAGAAATAATCTCGAAAATGCTTAGCAAAAAGCCGGGATCATTTCGATGACCCTAGCTGCGTGCCACCGTCAATGCCGTCCATCGTCGTCTCTAGAGTTGGGTGAAAGCAGAAAGCAACAGATCCCAGTTTCAATGAACAGTTTTGATAAGAAATTTGTGATAAACCCTTTAATGAAATTGGTTCGCTCTATTGGCTTTTTATTCGTTTTCTGCGATGTGATTTCTGTGTAATCATAATTTTGGCCCACCCTGTACATTCTTAAATATACCACCGTTTTAGTTTTGATTGTCAGCGAATCTTTTGAATTGCAAGGTGTTAAATGATATGACAAATAATATGTCGAGTACAATGTAACATTATGAGTAAATTTTGGATTCGAGACGAGGCAACGTTGCGAGAGGCGATGTGTTGAAGGACGTCACAACAACCTTCTTCACAATAATAATGAGGCGCCAACCGAAGGAAATGGTGACTTGAAGCTGTACGCTCATTCTCATGGCCCTTATCAAGTTGGTGAAAAGGTGAGCGATTTTTGTTCATGTAATGGGAGCGGTAATAAGTTTTGTTTCCCGAAACTCAACAGCCGGTACATTTGTTGTTAACATCTTGAAATTTCCGATTAGAACTCATAAGATTTTTATAATTTGCTATCAGGTCGATCTCAACTGTGAAGCACATGGAGTTTTACCAGTTGTTTGGATGAAGAATGGTGCCTTGCTGCATCATAGCAACAGGATTCAGGTGACATTTGGTTCCTAGAAGACTGTTCAAGTGAGGACCAGATAATATTGTTTCTACCCTTTCGAGGGATGATGAAAAGTGGCCGTTTAATATAGACTGTCTTGTATTTTCAAATTGCCTTTCTTGCGAGTCGTTGCTCGGCAGACAACTGGAAAACACCATCAGGTAGTTAATTGCAGTATCTTCTTCCTAATCGCGGCTCGGATCTGCAAACCAAAACATTATTCGATACTGGTTAGGAAAATGAAATAGTGCTCAAGCACTTCTTGAATTACGCTCAATGTTCAAGTTTTTCTGCGAGTTGATTTTATTACTCCTTTTTAAAAGCACAGGTCACGATAGAAGTGGTCTCTGAGATTTTTCACTGGGAAAACTTGTGACTCCAGAAGATAACAAAAGGTTGCTGTCAGGCCAGAAAACCGCCTAGATAATATAAAAGAGGCCGCAAAACCGCCCTTGCCATACACACTGTAAAACGGGCGAACTTTCATCGCGTTTTAAAAACTGTATAGGTTGCGCCATTCGTACCGGATTGCATACGTTGCACAATGGCAAGTTGCAGTAGCAAACTGTACGCAGTGACACGCGCATTCGGGCACCGCGTCGAAACGCTCCTTACATGCAACTTTTGTCGTCACATTCTCGTCAAACCCTTGATTTTACTACTTTAAAGCCTTAAGTTTCTCTGAATGTGCCGCTTTTGCTTTTTCTCCGCCGCTTTCCGATATTCTGGTCCATCACTTCCACTGTTCCTCTGAAATGTGATCTGTGCCTTCAACCAATGGTGTGAAGAATACACTTTTGACCCGGTGGCATTTACATATATAATTGGCATGTGACTTTGTAGCATTGACGCGTATTCATCTAGTGTTGTCATATTTCATTTTCTGTAATGTGTGCGTACATCATTTACGGTTATGGACAAGGAAGGTTATAAGGGCGCCACCGCATCATTAGGTGAGTTTGCCGCTTGTTCGTTGAACCGATCCTCGCTCGTTTCTTTTCCGCCTGCAAAAACTCTAACCATAGCCACGACACGTTTGACTGATCTCAATCATTACTGCTTGTCGACATCCATCTACTCTACCTCAGTTGGTGGGAGGGAGGGGGGGGGGGGCAGTTTTTCAAGGCAAAACGTGCCTGCACATCAAAAGGGTAAAGTCCTAGGGGGTTAATCAATCCTGTCTGAGGGATTCCCTCACACGTTCGACTTCTATTCAGAATCGTAGTCTTGAATGCTTATGTGGCCTATACAGTGACGGCGGCCAGCCGATTATCCTCCTAGACGAGATTTAGTGAAATGTTGATGACGGTACATATATGTTTCGATTATGGCTTCTCCCAAAAGAAGCAAAGATGTTTTCGTATAGTTTACAGGTACTCCCCGATTGGTAGACCATGTGATCATCTTGCGAATAGATTGGATTAGGGCTTTGGGGAGCCGATCATAACTATCATTGCTGGTTATCCATATATTTTGATGTCATCGGAATACATTTTCACTTTAATCAAAGATGCATTAAAATATGAAGTTAAGTCGTATGTGCAACTACGGAGACAATGCACCGCTTTTCGAGCACCTCTGGTGCAAGGAACCCTCTGCGAGAACCTGTTACCCACTCTGACACACATGTTTCTATCTTCCAAGTAGGTCTTAACCGAGACAAGAGTGTAGTCTTCGATTCCGAACTGGTGAAGTTTGAACTTTTTATGATTCACCCTTTGAAAAGCCTTGGGCAAATCTGTGTAGATTGCACGTATACTCTTCCCTTCCAAGCAAGCTTCCAATCAAGCGTGCAGTCTGGCATTTAGTGTAATTGTGGAAACACTGCTGATAAAACCGTGTTCTTTCATAGAAATGAAATTTTTCTCTCGGGTGCTGTGGAATTTAACGCGTAACATTTTTCCACTTCTTCAGCAGGTAGCGCTGTAATACATATAGGTCGGGAAGAAGAGATTTGTTCAGTTATTTCAGGTGTAGCAGTAGGGATAGATTCCATTTGAAGTGGACTCGCTATACATTAGATACAGATAGCTTCGCTCAATGACGAGGTGTAGTTTTTGTAGACAGTTTGAGGATTACCGTCAAAAGGCACCGAAGTGGAGCAGTTCAGTTAGTTCAATGCCACTTCCTGGACAATTATTACACCTTAAGTTAAGGTAATCGAGCGCGCAAGGCTGCTGCAGAGTTAGCGTTTGTTCTTGTGGCAAAAACAGAAGGAACCGCGAAAAGCTTCTGCTTTTCGAGGATCAGTCAAAGACCCTCCGCCCATTCATCTTAAAGTAAAGTTATGCTTGGAGGTGGTTCAAGCCATGACGACAATCACATTTGACTGAGAAAGCACCGCGAGGGACCGGCGCACTTTTCGCTCACTCGCGACTGCAGTCCATTGTGGACTGCATAGTCCAGCATGCCAATTTTTTGAATTTCGATTTGGGGATTTTCCATCTATCTGACTTCGCAAAGAAGGTTATGGCTAGTGATAATGGTTTGCAGAACTCGAATTGTGGTCAGCTACTGATCGGTTCTTATGAAGAGCAGGCAGAAGATAAGGATGACGCAGCTTTGCGCTCCTCTTGGGCAGTGTCGATTTTGGATCAAGCGAGATTGCAGAATACGATAGATTCACCCTCGATGAGGACTATGGCGTATATGATAATGTCTTGAGTTGGGAAAAACCATTCGATAGCTTCAAATTATTCTTGGACAACAATATTATGAATTTGAATACAGCATATGACAATGCAAAAACGGCGCTGGAAACACTTTAACGGTGATCGACAACGGAGAAATTCATAAGTTTTTTTGGAAAGTTCCTTTGATAAGAGTACCAATATTGAAAAATTATTACTCTTCACTCTCAATGTGAGTATTCCTACACAACCCGTTTGAAAGCATCCCTTCTAGTTCAATTATGAGTTCGATGATTACCAAATATCGTTTCTGGGAGCGCTTACGAGCTCGGCATTTGGTTGTTAACAGCGAAAATGCTTATGACCGTCTTTTCAAACTGTCACATTTTTTGAAGTTGTTCAACAAAAAAAAAATTCACCACAGGTATTGTATCAAAGCCAGATTCCCTGGGACCACGCACTATGTAACTCCATTAGGACCAGATTTAATGTCCAAAAGAAGGATCGTTAAAAATTGGGACTACAAATGAATAAATCAAAAAATACAGCCGCACTCCACATGGGGACTGCACCGTCCCACACGGCCGAAAAAGTGCACTCTACGTGTGGACTGCATTGTCGTCAATGGGTTAATATTGTTCAATGCAAAAGGAGCTCTCTTATCAGAGACATCGATGGCTCGCGTTATGTATACACCAAGGGTCTCGGCAGATGATAATCCTGGCAAACTTCTTTTTTTACTGAAAAATCCGTAAACGATAATCTTGTAGCATCCCCTAAAGCCGGGTTTTGAAATAAATTACTAATTAATTGCTGATATGTTTAGGTTATCGCATTAGTGGCACAGTCATTGAGGGAGCATACTTAGCTAAACCTGCATAGATGATGCGACAAAACTTTTTGTGGATGTCGTCAACCGAATTGTAGTCATCAAAGGCGCCCCACCAACTAATAGAAGAAAAATAATTTGACAACGCAGAATAATCTGCTTCAATGAATTTTTTTAAGCGGGAGTATGCCTGGTATGGGCGAATAAATGAGAACTTCAAATGCTTTTATAGTGTGGTCGGACGCTGCAAGAGGCGGAACTACCAAAATGTTCTAATGTTTTAACAATGGAAGCATCAGATAATATTCAGAGTAGGTTCTCCACGGACGAGCATTCTTACGTATTGAACAAAGTGATAGCATTAAAAGAATTTTCATAGCCCGCGCCGTCGTGCCGGCGCGCCGGCTGAAGTAAATCGAATTAGTTCGTATGTAAGAAATCTACGTCTGTTACTTTCTATTTCAGGTCAGAGTCAGAGTTATATGGTTGATTTCTGACAGCGAAATAAAATGCAATGGACGTAGATTTCTTACATACGAACTAATTCGTTTTACGTCAGCCGGCGCGCCGGCTCTCCGGCCGGCGAACTATAAAAGCAGCCAAAAACCTATTGGCGGTCGAACTCTTAGCTCTGCTTCTGTTCCAATCATGATGATAAAACCACACGATCAATAAAGCATCAACAAGGATTTTCCATCTTCCAAAGGACAACTAGGGAACTAAAGGGGATCTAAAGGGAACTTATTATATTACTACGGATATACAGTACTCGCCGTAAGAACTCAAAAATTTGCGATAATACCGCGAGTTCGCGTCTTTTTCGTCTTTTCTTTATAAATCGCTTTAAAATAAATTAATCGAGAAGAAAAAAATACCATTGAACTCAGCTCATCGAGCTCTACAAGTTGATACCCTAAAATATTGAAAAGGCTTTATTTTGGATTGCGCCATGCACTTGACTCCATCCGAAAAGTGATTGCATGTACATGGGGTGCACGCTTTAGTGCTTGAAGGAGCTCATTGATCCCCGAAGATGATCTGTTCAAAATTTGTCTTGGATTGCCCCACGCACTCGATTTTACTCAGTACAGTGTGAAAATGATTATTGGTTTTGTTCAGTCCCATTGTTCCTTTTTTGGTTTCAAGGCTGTAGATAAGTGCATCTACGGTTTCTGCACTCAACACTCCTCTTTACAGGTTTTATTGAGAATATGACATCAATTTACGGCAAAATAACATATCGATTTTTTGGCATTTTCCAATTTTTGGAGGAATTTTTCTCTGGAACCTGAGGAGGCGGTAGCGAGGCACTCCACTATCGTAGACTACACTTTGTATTCTTCGAGGCTATTATGGTACACCCTATCATAGATCAAAATTTCTCCCTTGGCATGACCACAAGCTTTGAACTTCGTCAAGCCCAATTCATAAAACCATGTTTTTTCCCTTCCCGTTGGTCCTTTTGCAGCTGCGTTGTACACTGTTAGATTCCCTATGAAAAATCCTATCGAATGATATATAGGTCGACCCGTCACGAAAACCTCCCTCCAAAACCACTTTCTGCAGTAGGCCCGTCTCTGAGCGGTTTCCTGCAGGGCGTGTTTCGAAACGCATGCGGCCGGGTACCGTAGTGGCGGGAATTTGGAATCTTTCAAATGGCAATTATTTGAATGGGTGATTACCTCTGCTGTTGGCGGCTTACTGAAGTGGCGAGAAGGAGGGTTGGATCGATTAATGATTACTTCAGTGGGGGGTAAGATCTGCAGGGGACGGAGTACTGTAGTGGCGGGAAAGCGGGGCAGTTTGAATGGACGTTTTGAGACGGCCTGAAGGAGCGGTTTCCATCGTTCATTTATAATGTGGAGGACGTACATATCTGTATCTACGGCCTCTGCACTCAACACTCCTCTTTACAGGTTCCATTGAGAATATGACATCGATTTACGGCAAAATGACGAAGTCGATTTTTTCGGCATTTTCTATTTTTGGAGGAATTTTTCTCCGGAACCTGAAGAGGCAGCAGCAACGCAATCCGCTGTTGCAGACTGCTCCTTGTGTTCTTCGGAGCTGTTATGGTACACCTTATTAAAGATCAACAATTATCTCTTGGTATGGCTCCAAACATCGCTTATCGCCACGCTCAAATTGCAAAATTATGCTTTTTCCCCTTGCCGCTTGAATTTTTGCAATTAAATTGTATACTGTTAGATTTTCCGTAAAAATTGCTATCTAAGGATTGTTTCTTCCCCCAGCGGAAAGGGAAAAACGTTGTTTCATGATTTTGGCTTGACGAAGTTTGAAGTTTGGAGCCATATCAGGAGAGAACTTTTAATCTTTGATAAGGTGTACCATAACAGGCTCGAAGAACACAAAGAGTAGTCTGCAACAGCGGATTGCATTGCTGCTGCCTCTTCAGGTTCCGGAGAAAAATTCCTCCAAAAATAGCAAAATGCCGAAAAAATCGACTTCGTCATTTTGCCGTAAATCGATGTCATATTCTCAATGGAACCTGTAAAGAGGAGTGTTGAGTGCAGAGGCCGTAGATACAGATATGTACGTCCTCCACATTATAAATGAACGATGGAAACCGCTCCTTCAGCCCGTCTCAAAACGTCCATTCAAACTGCCCCGCTTTCCCACCACTACAGTACTCCGTCCCCTGCAGATCTTACCCCCCCTGAAGTAATCATTAATCGATCCAACCCTCCTTCTCGCCACTTCAGTAAGCCGCCAACAGCAGAGGTAATCACCCATTCAAATAATTGCCATTTGAAAGATTCCAAATTCCCGCCACTACACTACCCGGCCGCATGCGTTTCGAAACACGCCCTGCAGGAAACCGCTCAGAGACGGGCCTACTGCAGAAAGTGGTTTTGGAGGGAGGTTTTCGTGACGGGTCGACCTACAGTAGCGCTCAAAAGTCTTCGGTGAAATGCTTTAACGCTTTTTCGATCATAACTTTTTTCTTAGTAGACCGAATGACACGAAATTTGGATATGTCTAACTAGAGTATATTTCACCCTACCCAACATTATTTGATTGTGAAGCTGCAATATCCACAGGTAGAGTAAGGTGTTTGCTGCGGTAGCACATTTTGCTAGAACTAAAGTTGTTGACGTCTGCACTTATTCGCACCTTATGTGCGTTTTTCTCATCTATTGTGACCGGCATTATCGCTCGTACACTTTAGACATGACAAGAAGGAAAGAGATTCCAGAAGGACCATCAACTGTATTTTCAGTCGATTTTGAGTTCAGGCTCTTTAGTATATCTGAAACATGATCAGATTGCAGGCTAGTAGTGGTAAATATTCACAATACATCCACGCTCAAAATATAGAATTTTCGCATGATTAGACCCAGTAGGAAAGAAGTTACGACTGAAAAGTACGGCTGAAGAACCATTTCACCGAAGACTTTTGAGCGCTACTGTATATATCATTCGATAGGATTTTTCATGGGGAATCTAACAGTGTACAACGCAGCTGCAAAAGGACCAACGGGAAGGGAAAAAACATGGTTTTATGAATTTGGCTTGACGAAGTTCAAAGCTTGTGGTCATGCCAAGGGAGAAATTTTGATCTATGATAGGGTGTACCATAATAGCCTCGAAGAATACAAAGTGTAGTCTACGATAGTGGAGTGCCTCGCTACCGCCTCCTCAGGTTCCAGAGAAAAATTCCTCCAAAAATTGGAAAATGCCAAAAAAATCGATATGTTATTTTGCCGTAAATTGATGTCATATTCTCAATAGAACCTGTAAAGAGGAGTGTTGAGTGCAGAAACCGTAGATGCACTTATCTACAGCCTTGAAACCAAAAAAGGAACAATGGGACTGAACAAAACCAATAATCATTTTCACACTGTACTGAGTAAAATCGAGTGCGTGGGGCAATCCAAGACAAATTTTGAACAGATCATCTTCGGGGATCAATGAGCTCCTTCAAGCACTAAAGCGTGCACCCCATGCACATGCAATCACTTTTCGGATGGAGTCAAGTGCATGGCGCAATCCAAAATAAAGCATTTTCAATATTTTAGGGTATCAACTTGTAGAGCTCGATGAGCTGAGTTCAACGGTATTTTGTTCTTCTCGATTAATTTATTTTAAAGCGATTTATTAAGAAAAGACGAAAAAGACGCGAACTCGCGGTATTATCGCAAATTTTTGAGTTCTTACGGCGAGTACTGTATATTATCAGATTATCACGCATATATTGTTATAATATAATATATTATAATAATATATGCGAGCTAAGCCCACTCGAACACACCAGGCCCCGAAGTCGTGCGGAACCTTCTTAATGTTCAATCGTACCATCTCGCCCCGCCTCCGATCGGCTTGGTACGCCACCCGCAAGATCTGGAATTGATACGATTGATTGACCGTTCTATAATATCCTCTTAGTTGCTCTTACAACTTAGGACGGTCGCCAGCGTGATGGTCAGAATTCGTCCCTCTTCAGGAAAACTCTGAACTGATGCAATACTGAGACTCGTGCCCTTCAAGCAAGGGAAGCCCACTGAGCTGGTTAAGTTGCGAAGGGACGAATAGAGACGTTAGCAGCGCTCGCTCGGGAAAATCGATGATCAACGGGACGACAGGTGATACAGGTGATACTAGTTCCCGTTTCCCGGCTACGTAGAAGTCGCTTTTCTTCGGACTCTCACAGATCTTCTTAAGCTTCATGAAGTGTATCTTTGTTTGATTGACAGCTGCCTTCTTTCCTACATCATTGAGTTCGCATAGTCTCAGCTTCCTCAATGCTGCTTGAAAAGAGAACAATGTCAAACGCAGAACGAATTGAGAATTCAGATTGAACTCCATCCACCCGAAATGCTGGAAATAAATATTTAGCTGGCATTTGTGGGTCTGGTCAGTAGCCATTGGCTGTGTTCTTTAAACTGTCGAGCAAGTTCAGGGGACGATGGCAATCAAATGTCGATTGTAATATCGCAGTAATATGTAGCATTTATTGTTTCTATAGTGCTGGTTCATATTTTGCTTGTTTTAGATGCATGACCATCCGGCAAAACTGACTATATTGAATGCAAAGCTCGATGATAACGGTGAATACAGATGTGCAGTTGGAGAAAACGGCTTGTTAAGTGATGGTTACGTCGTGAAGATCATCGGTAAAGATTGAATATTTCGACGTCTCCTTTACCAAAAAGAGTTCATGGGTATGAGTTCTTTTATAATGCTTTGTTTGGTGTAAAGAAAGTCCATTGCTCAAAATTATTAGGACATCTTCATAGTTCGGGCTCCAAACTCAGGGAAATACCTTTTTTCCCCCAGGTTGAGTTTCAATGGTATCTCTTAACTGAGCCAAGAAGTGAATCGACGTTGTACTTGCTGACATTCACCTTAATGAGCTCGATAGTAAATTGATCATCATATTGGAGCTCAACCAAAATGACCCGTGCTTTTTCTCCGATTATCTCCACCCCAATATCCATTGCGTTTCAGCAACAACATACGAAAAGGTTGAATGTACAAAGGACACTGGGACATGGAAGACGTGCGCATTGATAGTGCAGAATGGACTCTGTGTAAAAGAGCGATATAACAAATTTTGCTGTAAATCATGTCAGTCGGTGTAATTTGTACGAATTCCTAAGGAAGAGTCTCGGACCGCATTCAGAGTTTGTTTTCTCCTGACACCTTATTTAATCGTCATCATTTTTGGGGATTTGTGCCTTCTAACTACTCCTTTCCCCAGCGTCAATTTTCTTTAAAAGGAGTGAAAGTAATAATGAACTGCAAAGGTGGACGTCTTCTTCATGCTTTTGATTTACTGTTTTGTTGACAATTTTTCCTTTTCTATTTCTGTCAAAGGTTCACACTAGATCAGAACGATCATTCCGATTGTGGTTCCTATCATTTAAATATATATATATATATTTTTAAACTATTTATTTTATTTCTATTTTCGGATGTCAACTGTTTAGAACCAGAGATATCAAGGTGTTCTATAAAGCTAAAAGTCAGCGCCTAACCACACACTGTAACTTCACTTCTTTCGAACCCTTGGGCATTAAAGAATTGTGTTTCAAAAGCAAGGACTGGTGATTCAGCTTTGTAATGAAACCCGTATTACTTTCTACGACCAAGGGAGGGCCTCAACTTCCCATTGAGCTTTGAATGGAGACCTAGGTATATCGATAGAGTTCGACATGCTATTTACAAAATGTATTAGTTAAAGCTGCCAAATGAGAGTGCCAAAAAATGTGAGCGCTCAAAATTTGCTTACCCAAAGCACGGAAAGATGGTCACATTGAAATGCGCAGTTGCCCTAAAGGCTGAAAGGGTCGCCGTGGAGTAGTGGTAGTGCTCTCCCTCTTCAGGCGAAGAGACTTTGCTTCCCGCCAACGTCCACGTTTTTCCAGAACGAGTTTTCTTCCTAATAAAAGCCCTCGAACCGTTTTGTTATTATAGCAATTAAAGTTAGCGCCTACTTCCGACTATTATTCGCAAGATCACACTTGTTTAAAATTCTCTCCATGTTAGTTCTGTAACGCTCTTTTAGTTTCAACGTTGAAACACAAACTTAAGTGAAATTGCCTCGGAACCTAGAAACGTGAAAAAAGCTTGACATCGATGAAACATACAAAAAATATGTGTAGAAACGTATGTGTGACATTGTTTTAATCAAATAATCAAATCAGTGTTTCGTCCACAGTCGTAGGAGACAGCATGTGTGAGGTTCGTGTTTTGTGAACAACATATCTGCTTCACTCATTCACTCATTTTTTGGATTGTTTCACCATTGTGTTTTTCGCGCGTACCTGTTTCGAGTGATGTGGGCTAGCTCCCCGCACTCATTCCGACTACAAGCGTGCTTTCTTGCGAATAAAAGCTTCGATGACGAATATATATAGCATTTCATGTTTCAAGATAGTTACACCATTTCCAATATTGTTCTCTCATCTTGGCTCTCGTCGATGCTCATTGTTCTTATATATGGCAAAGTGGTTCTTCATAAAAATATTATGAGTCTCTTTCATTTTCGAGCTTGACCATGAGACCTACTCAGGAGAAATCACCTCGGAACGGATACGCGTAACAACTTCATTACTGATAAAACAATCCCAGTAATGAGTGAAGCAGCTCTGTTGTTAACGAAACGCAAAACTTATC
The DNA here is from genome assembly GCA_000469685.2 of Haemonchus contortus. Taxonomy (NCBI): domain Eukaryota; kingdom Metazoa; phylum Nematoda; class Chromadorea; order Rhabditida; family Trichostrongylidae; genus Haemonchus; species Haemonchus contortus. The sequence continues at coordinate 48,020,574 of LS997566.1, read as the reverse complement.
CATGCTGTTTCTCTGCAACCGTGCGCAAAACTCTCAGCTGATTTGAGACCGAATAAATACAAATACGGGTCCTTTACACTTTTTGGGTTATTCCAACAATATTGAGTTTCTTGCACATATCTCGCTTCCAAGCTTTCGCTTTGGTGTGTGTTTCAATGTTGAAAACAGAAGAGCGCTACAGAAGCATGGTGGAGAAATTTTCAAAATAAAAGCGACGATCGCAAATAGTAGCCGAATTTTTCCAGGGCTCCGAGTTTCCTCGCTCATCCTGGAGGTTCGTTGGCATCCTCCACAAGCTGCAGTTGACCATAGCTGTCCGATGGCAGCTAACAGCTCACATCTCATCCATCGACGTCCTTGCGCACGAGAATCTCTCTTCCTTCTGTTCAGTCCTGGCAATGTGATGATCTTGATACCTGCAATCAGTTGTCCCTTTTGTTTTGTAGACGAGACCGGTAGACGACAAGACGACGACAACTACTGCGACTATGACTATGCGCGAAGAAAAGAGCCGACCTAGCGACATTGTGACATGGTGAAGAGTGCCGAGTGTTGTGTGCACACTCCACGCGGCGCCCAATGCCACGTGGCAGTCGATGTGACCGGCGCGCGGCGTGATTGGTGGAAACTGTACTGCGCGTCGAATGATGCGCATGCGGTGTGGTGATGGAAGTCATGGGCTTCATGGCAGGCGCAACCACTCCGTGCTTTGAGCAAGCGGACTCTGGGCGCTCACACTTTTTTTGTCAAATTCATTCAGCAGTTTTAACTTCTAAATTTGCAGGCAGCACTTCAAACTCCATCAATATTCCTAGGTCTCTATCCAAAGTTCCATGGGAAGTTGAAATCACCAGGCCAGCACCGGTTTCGGATTTACGATTTTCATGATCCAAAGAGGTAACAGTGGGGAGTTTTGTTTAATGCATTCCCACTTTCTCAACTGAACGGTCCGCATACATCAGGCCAGGCGAGGGTTTTCCTCATTAGAAATGTCAGATTAATGCGCACCGTGGCGAAGAATAGTGGCGTAAAGAGGATACTTCTTCCCTCAGCCCAACTTGTTGGTCCTGATCTGTTATTTTCTTTTGAATGATAGCGATAGACTTCACTCCGCTTATCGCATTTGCACAGTTTCCTGGAATTGCCTTCAGAGGTTTTTTTTTATGAAATTTGCTCCGTAGACGTGAAAATTAGAATCGAAGTTGTTGCCCGAGACCACGTTTGATGATATGCATATGCTTTTTCGAGTGCCTGGATAGCCCTGTCTGCATAGTCGCCTAATTGGAGCGCTTGTAGCTGTCCCATTTGAGGGTTCTGTATGTTTAATTGTCACTTATCACTCAGTGGTTCATCATAGTAACAGATTTTGTTGCAGAATCCGAAGTGTGCTCATTCCCTCATCGTTCTGTTTTTATGTATTATACTATTGCTTATCTCTGTTTCATTAGCAGTTTTCATGTGCGCCTTAATTCAGAAGAGCTGTTGAATTCAATGAATATGTTCAAGTTTCGTGACTGAATGGCAACAACGGCAAAAAAAATCTGCATTCATGATTTCCATCCTTTCAAGGCGTGCCTTTTTTCTGGATTGGATCTTTTCGCAGTACACAGAACTGATCTAGGTTGCCATAACACTTGTTTTTCCGACAAGTTAAAAGTTAAACCACTGCTATTCAAAGCTATTGAACTTCGTGATGGTTACTCACATATACAGAAGTCATATAATGTTTCAGGAGCATTTAAGGTTCGATAATTTGTCGAGTCCAATGCTCCGATGTTCATATGCTCAGGAATTTCAGCAAAACGTGCTGACAGCCATATAATCGTATCGAAACTTTCAAGCGGATGAATGTAATTCCGCCATCACATTATGGGCGACTACAACGACCGCAGTTATGCTAGGTTGTTGGTTCGTAATTTCAGAATCCAGTCTTCAATGAAGACGCTTCCCAGATATCCTAATTTCCACAACCACTGTATGTTTCACCAATGTTTACCGTGTTGTGCCTGAGTTTTTCGAACTGTGATAACAGTATTACTCTTATCGTATTCGAAGCATGTCCAAGTTCGATTCTCGATGAATCTTGGCTCTTCCATATATGCCGTATTGCTCAGCTTTGGCGTACCTGGACATGACTCAGCATCATTATGAATTTTTGAGTTGCCAATTACGGCGGGAAATGGCAGCCAACAAAACGGCTGACCATCACCATTGAAGAAGTTAATCCTTGAAAGTGTTGCTATGATCTACAGTCAACTCGGAAAATAGGATCATCGGTGCTAAGTGGGTTGGGGAGGGGGAAGGGGGGGGGGGGGCACGGGGAGGCGGGCGTTAGGAACGATTTTGGGTAATCGATTTGCCGCACGCGGCTGTCGCGGACCACTCATTCGCCGTTATTACAGCTTTAGCGTTCTTCATACAACTCAGTCGATATGCGATCATTATTTTATGCATAATTCTACTATTAGTACTTTCGTTCTTGTATTTCTTACCTACTGCCGCATCCTGCTACATTTCTTCGCGCGCGACGCCCCTCCCACCGCGATGCGACCATTTCGTTCCTAACGCACCACACCCGGGGTCACGCGGTGCTATCTATGAATTGAGCGATCTGCGAAATTCGCTGTGGGACCGCAATACCGTAACCCGCGCTCATGTGCTTAGTCGCAGCTGGCCTAAATTTAAAAGTGAAATGAAAGCCACCAGGATGGGGAATGGATGAAAGGAAAGGAGAGCACAACACCCAACACCTTCCTTTGAATGTACAGAAAAGGGGAGGTGTTGGGTGAGGCGCTTCACTCGACTGAATGAGCCAAGGGCAGGTCTGTTATAGGAGCTCCTTTGAAGAAATTGTTCACATTAAATTTGAACTTTAGGCATTGCGCCCTAGTTGAGAAATCGTTTGTGCATGTGCGGACGGATTTGTTCCTTTTGAGAGTTATCTTTTATTATGAATCTACCTCGGTGTGGGTTGTGCTACCCGGGAGTCATCATCGAGTGCCTGTCACTGCTTATACCACAACACGACTTTTGCTTTGAAAGTCCTACATCAAACTAGCGGAAGTTTTCAGAACTTGAATACCTGTTTGTCGCACTAACCTTACTGATTATTACCTATTATTATAACCTGCAACCTGCATTATTATTATTATAACCTGCAGCTGACACCCAACACCTCCCCTTTTCTGTACATTCCTCATCCTGGTGACTTTCATTTGACTTTCAAATTTAGGTCAGCTGCAACTAAGCGCATGAGCGCGGGTTACGGTATTGCGGTCCCACAGCAAATTTCGCAGGCGCCGCTCAATTTATAGATAGCACCGTGGGCATGGCACCCTGCGCTCTCTCCAGCGAGATAGTAGGGAAGGAAGAGTAGTCGAGCCCGTAGAGGTGTTTAGGGACGTTTCATAGCTTTTTTATGGGTACTATTCTACTACTACACCCCCATAACTATTCTACTGTTACACCCCCGAAAACGTGAGCCAATTGGACGTTCAACTTTTATCTCATCTCAGCTTTTTGCAGAGATAACCATCTCACTCACCCCGGAGCCCCTCCCCTTCTTAAAAAAGTAGGTTTTGTCGGCTCAGAAGGAGAGTATCCATAATATGCAAGCATATCAATATGTGCCAAGAGTTAGTTTGTTCTAAATCACGAAACACATCGGTAAAACCTCACCATTCCTTTCCAGACTCAGGCCCACTACTATCTCGCTGGAATGAGCGCATAGTGCCACACCGCCCACCGCCTGCCGCGCCGCGTGCCCCCCCCCCCAACCCACTTAGCACCGGATTATCATGCTTCTTGATGAGTATCTCTCCACAATCGTTTCACAAAATTTCTTCTTTTTTAATATGGTCGGGTACAGTATACTGCACGAATGACTGCTTCCATAATACGCCGGCCGGCCCTCGAGCGCCCCGGGTCCGGGAACTTCTCCCTTAACACGGCGTCGCACACGCCGCACCCGCCGCCTATCGCAGGATTGCGATGGAAGATTGGAGCGCGCAATTTGTGAGGTAGGGAGTCCTTTAATTATTTGAATTGGCTGGCCGCTCTTTTCAATTCCAATGCGGTCTTGATCGTCGTTTATATAGGATCTTCTTCTTATTCTTCAGCGCCTGTCCCGCATGTAGGCGGGGTCCGCTTTTCTGATATGTTGACGCCACTTCTCCCGATTAAACGCTTGATCGGGGTGGATGTTAACCGTTTTGAGGTCTTCGTGCAACGTATCGAGCCATCGCTGCTTTGGGCGCCCTCTAGGCCGTCTTCCGGACACGTCTAGGTTGAGACCGATCTTACGAACACTGCCTTCGTCCGCTCGGAGAACGTGGCCATACCAACGGAGTCGGGCTTCGCGCATTTTATCGACAATGGGCGCTACACCGAATCGCTCCCTGATGGCGTCATTACTTATGCGATCTAGTCGTGTTACTCCGGCTGTCCAGCGCAGCATCTTGGTCTCCATCACACTGAGACGAGCTTCTACTTCTTTGGTCGTAGGCCAGCACTCGGCGCCGTAAATCGCGACGGGGCGGATGACGGTTCTGTAGATTTTTGATTTGAGTCGCTCAGGGATGTTCTTATCGCAGAGTACGCCAGTCATTGAGCGCCACTTCAACCACGCTGCATTCACGCGAGAATTCGTTTCAAAACCCAGGCTGCCGTCAGACGCAAGTGCCGATCCAAGGTACTTGAAGGTTGTTGTCCGTGTGAGCTCAGTGCCATTGATCTTGATAGAGCCTGGCTCGCTCGAATCAGTGGTCAAGTACTCAGTCTTTTTGACGTTTAACCTGAGCCCGAACCTAGCCAGACGGTCGGACCAGGTCTGCACCTGTGACTCGAGCTCGCTTTTGTCTTCGCTGGCGAGCATCACATCATCGGCATAAAGAAGCGTCCATGGAGCCGGCTTCTGGAGGTCTTTTGTAATGGCATCCATGACGACAACAAAAAGTAGTGGGGATAACGCAGAGCCCTGGTGTACTCCGACGGAGATGCGGAAATCCGTCGATGTGCCCGCTGCCGTTTGCACTCGGCTTTTTGGGCTAGTGTAAAGGATGCGCACCCACTCAATAAGCTCTTCGGGAACGCCATGCTGTCGTAAGGCATACCATATAACGTCACGCGGAACGCGGTCGAAAGCCTTCTCCAAGTCTAGAAAGGCAAGATGTACCGGTCTTCGTTTTTCGCGATGCTTTTCTAGTAGAAGGCGAGTGGCGTGTATGGCATCAATGGTGCTGCAACCAGAGACAAAACCACACTGATTGGTGGTCAGCTCGACGATGTCGCGGATACGACTGTCCACAATTCGCTCAAAGATTTTCATGCTGTGCGAGAGCAGGCGAATTGGGCGATAGCAAGCGCAGTCTCCAGGACTGCCCTTCTTTTTCCAGATAGGAATCGTCGTGCTCTGTTGCCAGCTCTCAGGCACCTTCTTCTCTGCGACGACCTGATTGAAGAAGTCCGTCAACCACCCTGCAGGATTCCAGCATTTCGATTTCCACAGGTCCGTTGCTAAGTCGTCAGGACCAGTTGCTTTGCCTGATTTCATCCTCTTCATAGCCGTAATTGTCTCCCTCACAGTTATCTTCTGGACAGGACCGTATACTGGCGGAGCGCAAGGGATGGCGGGATGAGCAAATTCGACTGTCGAGATGTTTTCGAAGTACTCTCGCCATCGTTTCAGTGTTTGCTTGCGGTCCGTCAGGAGGTGACCATTCTCGTCATTTATGCCGAAGAACCTTTCTATATCCTCGGTCTGGCGATGGCGGGTCTTTGCGAGACGGTAAACATACCGCTCACCGTCGCGAGACTCGAGCTTCTCGTTCAATTCGGCAAAATGAGCTGCCTTCACAGAAGCAACGACCTTCTTCGCCTCTTTCTTCGCGATCTGATAGCGCTGCCAATTATCGGCTGTCTTTTCCGAGAGGAATGCGTGGTATTGCTTTTTCTTCTCACGTACTTTATCCCTGACATGATCCGTCCACAGCCATGTTTGCTTGTCAATCTTTCGTCGTCCAGGCTTGGTCATGCCGAGCTCCGACCGTGCAACCCGGGTTATCGCTTCGACAGCACTCTTCCAAGTTTCATCGACAGTCGTTACCGCCGGTAATAGAATGCGGGAGACGACGGCCGATTCCTTTTCTTTTTCCTTCAGTCGCCACCACTTGATTCTCGCTGGCCCACACCTTTCGGCAACCTTCGGTTTCGGCGGGGCGATCTTTAGCGTACAAATCAGCGGTCGATGTTGTGTAGCGACCGTTTCATAAGGTACTGTCTTCGCGTCTGTTACGAGTCCCTGATCGCGGTGCCTGACAAGGACGAAATCGATTTGTGTTCTGTTTTCACCGCTATAGAAGGTAATGAGATGAGAGTCACGCTTACGGAATTTCGTGTTTACAATGACGAGATTATGCGAATCTGCATACTCAAGAATTCGCTCGCCATCAGTATTGCGTGACCCATATCCAAAACCACCATGACAGCTATAACCGTCTTTAGTAGCTCCTACATGACCATTAAGATCACCTGCGACAACTAGTGCTTCTTGTAACGGTACTTCAGCTGTCTTCTCATCTAGCAGGTTCCAGGACTGGTCCTTGGTTTGTTCAGAGCATCCAGCCTGTGGAGCATACGCTGAGAAGAAATGGTATTTTTGGCATTCGATGACCACAATGATCTTCATTAAGCGATCATCGAAGCGCTCCACGCCCACTATCGAATCACGGAACCTTTCACAGACAATTATGCCAACTCCATTGGTGGTTTTGGGTCCACCACAGAGAACGGCTTTGAAGCCGTGGCCAATGTCCCTCGACTTGCAGCAGGACCACCTCGTTTCCTGCACGGCACAGAAATCAATTCTTCGACGCTCTAGAGCTTCTGCTAACTCATACGAGCGTCCCGTTAATGTGCCAACATTTAACGTCGCAACGCGAGTCTTCCATACGTTGCGGGACTTTTGGACTAGCCTAGTTGCCCCCCGATGCCGTCCTTGCACCGGAGACCCTCGCATACTTTTCACACTCACCGGGCCTTGCAAGTGCGCGTCGGCTCCCGCGGACGCCGTAGCATTACATCGAGACTCTTTGAGTGACATTAACATTTTTGATGTGACTGGGGTGTTCGTAGGCCGGCCTGTCACGGGGCCTGTCGCCTGCATTCGAATGTCCGTGGTCAGCTCAGCCCACAGAGTGGGCAGTTTCCAGTGGCACCCCTTGGAGGAACGGACTTCGCCACCCGTCGTTTATATAGGATGAGTCATTTTAATTTGTCAAGTGTAGTTAACATGAAAACTAAAAAGAAGCAGAAGAAAAAACGATCAATTCCGATGAAAAAGCAAGCTAATCAACGAAAAATATCGCGTCCTATCGATTGGCGGGAGGCGGGGTGAGTACGGTAGGTGCAATGGCATTTGCCGCATGCCGCAAGGGAGAATGCCGCGATAGGGGAGAAGTTCCGTTACCCGAGCGCCCCTACGCACGAGTGCCGGTACAGAGCAAACCGCCTTGGAGAGCATCTATCGCCGCCAGCGCGCGGTCGCGTCGCGTTTTTGCCATTGGGGCGCGTGAAAGAACAGGTTAACTGATGATGCCGAGTAATAATAGAGAGGAAACGGATCCCAAAAGCTATAAACGACATATCGATGCATACCGACGGGAACGAGTAATGAATATTGGGAATTTTCTTGATGATATAATGATTCATATCAAAGTAAACATCAAAGAACTGTCTGTCCTCCTGCCATCATTATGTGAGTGTTGGTCGCACATCCAAGTGTTACGCTAGAAAATTTGGTTAATAGATTATGATCGGTAGATAGATCGGTCGGAATTGGGCTCTGAGCTCGGTGGGAACACTGATTGAGTAGGCCCAATAAAGCTGAAAAGGACCTTTTTGATGCAAATGAGTAGTATTTGCTAACAGTTGTGGGTACGGGAATATATTTTCGATCGCACCTAATCAAGCTCGCTTCGCACCTAGGTGCGAGGTGACCTTAACTAGGTGCGAAGACTCAGCGGTAATTATGTTGCCCGCACTCGCTACTAATCGAGCTAAAACTTGTCAGCCAAAGAGGATAATGACAGTTTAAAAAAGTGGGGGTTCTCTTCTTAAAATGAGTTTTTTGGAAGGAAAAACTCCAATATCAATTCCAACGATTTCAAGAGTATTTCCATGTATAATAAATAAGTTCAATATATTTCATTCCAAGTTTCTGGAAAATGGTTGAAACAGTTCGGTTCGCTTCTTTTTTTCGGTATTTTCGCTTGCTTGCGATATCAAACAACCTTTACAGAAGCGATGTAGTTCTCTAGAGTTGTTTAATATTGGACTATTCTTCATTCATAGGTCATTGAACGCCCTAAGGCTCACCATTCAGGCCATTTCACAGTTTTTACGTCATATAGCAAGTCTTCATGCTTGATTTCAACTCCTCTCTCCAACTCATTCATTAAAGAGAGTTCATCGAGAACTATTTAACCAGTGGGTGAGTGCTTTAACTACCGCTGCTTACTCGATAAGACAGTTCCATGTATTCTAAAGATGCACTGGACTGTTTTGATGAACTTACATGGTCACGTGGTGCAATTTTGAAAATGGCGCGCAAACAATATCGCGCTCCAATGCCAGAGGAATAGAAGGAAAATAACTGAAACCGCTACGCGACCGCACGCCGGCGGCGATGGATGCTCTCCGAGGCGGTTTGCTCTGTAGCACCACTCCCCTACGCACCGGCCGGAGACAGCGCTATCCACTTGACATTCAGTTTGTAAACAAGTGGATAGCGCAGCGCTCGCGGACTGGGGGGACGTGCGATTCGTGCGATTCCGCGTGCGCGCGGCAAATTGCGCGGCGAAATTCGCGATGATTCAAACAAATCCTGCGCCTATTATTGGAGCACAAACTTGAAACAGAGTAGATCAGTAGGATCAGCTGACCATAACCAACTATTCTACTTCAAGTTTGTGCCCCAATAATAGGCGTCAGAGTCGTTCGAATCGCACCGAATTTCGCCACGCAATTCGCCGCGCGCACCCAGAATCGCACGAATCGCACCACACCCCGCGGACTGGCCGGTGGACTATGAAAGCAGCCAATGTTGTGCTGCGCTCAACGGACCCGATCGCGAGCTTCGAAGGGGGATGTTTGAGTTTCCAGTGGAAGGTCACAATGATGGCCGCGAAGGTATGTCGCTTGCCATTGTCGTGACCATTTCGATCGAAATTTCCACCCACTATGGTGATTCGTGATCAAGGACCTTAAAGGAAAAGGTAGAGTGGTGCCCGACTGTCCGGCTCCATCTCCTGTAGAGAGGTCCACTACAGCAACATGGGAGATTCATTGAATACCTGGAGTTGGGCAAAAATACCTTTCTACCTTCCGGCCATTGTTGTTCCGTGCCCTTCATTGCGTCCACTAATTTTGGGAGATATAAAGAATAAATAAATGGCAATTACCTTAATCTTCGATCTCGAGTCCAATTAATCTCCCTCACCGTGCGTGATTGCGCGCCATCAAGCGCGGAAACACATTCGCGGAAATCCTAGGGTGGAGAGAGGCTGCTTTCATAGTCCGCCGGCGGATTATGGAAGCAGCCAGAGGATCAGTTTAAGGATTAGATATCAGCTGGTGCGAACTCTCAAAAAGTGACGGTGGAACAGAAAATTGAGGAGGTTTTTGCGTTGTCAGGTAAGAAATCAGCGATATTATTCAAATGAACCGACAATCATTCGCTCCATCAACCATATTTTCATCAGCTTCTTCGCCTACTAAAGCTTGTTTGGTGAATATTAAATCGACTGCCTCGATATCTTAGCCTCGCGGAAACCCGACAAAAGCGCTTCTATTTGCGATGCACCAATCAAACAAACTCCTCAATCACGCGCGCCGAGAATCGTCGGTACTTATAAATGCGTTCGAAATGGCTGCTTTCAGACATCGACGATTCTACGTGCGTGCCAGGCACCGATCCAGTCGTCGAAGTCTGAAAGCAGCCAATCAGTCTCCGACCATCACGTGACATCGTGACCTAAGAGTAGACTATTGAGTTAAGGATATGCTCCTGTGTGAGTGGTGTGCTACGCAGGTAATTTTCTGTGCTCAGCACCACCGTTCCAGTGAGATTCATACCTAACTTAGCCATGCGAGTCTTGCTTAGCTAGAGATTGAAATAAGCTTATGTCGCAAAATCAAACATTTTGTCCATGAAGTTTCATCTGAATGTCTTGCGTCCCTAAAGGGGTGTGTAATGTTTTCGCAATTATGTTTATGAACCGATTGGAAGTATCTGCAACTTACTAGGTTTTGGTAAAGAACCACCGACGTTTGTTGGCAAAAACTTTTGTCGACGGGAAATGGGAATCTTGTCGTTATTTTTGCAATGAGTCCTCAAATATACTAACCAGTCGGTTGGTCCTCTTTGGTGATATCCCAACTGGTCTTCTATTGATCCATTATTGGTCTTGCGCTTCTTCCTGACACCGTGGAAACTGGTCACTCCCTAATGGTTGCTTCCAGAGTTCACCGTGTGCCCCGAGCAGGCGTCCGACCGACGGCGGCGCTAACCACTTGTCGACAACACTGGCACATGATCCATCAGCGTCCATTGTTGTCAACACATAGCCAGCAACATCATCGGTTGCCCGCACGCCCGGACGTACATTCGCACGCGCGTTCGGAAGGCACACCGGTGAACTCTGAAAGCAGCCATAGGTTCATCTGCTAAAGGTATTACCAGGTATCTGCATGGTACACGCTTGCGTGGTCAAGTTCTGGATGTATTCTGGTTTTCGTTGCAGTCGTAACGGAATGGGTTGAATGAACACAGTCGGCATCACAAGTGTTAAGAAATTGGGAGGTTCGAAGAAAAGGTACGGTTCCGCCTTACATACTTTCGTTTTGCTTATAAACTGAAGGCAATGATGCCAAACATTTAATTTGGGCGATTTCATGTTTTATGAGAATCCCTTTTTTCTGATAATTAAAGTGTAGAATTTGCTAGCGAGTACAGCTGGTATTAGAAGGGCTACTTAGAGCAATTGCTGGGTCGCTGTCACAAACCAGGCTATCTTCGTTCCCTTTTATGCAAACCCAAATTAGGGGTTGCCCACGATTTTGATTAAAAAGTTTCAATGGCGGCATCAGAGGCTGATGTCGGTTTCGGCGTTACGGCAGCCAGTGCCTGGAAGAGAGGCAGATGGATTGGTAAGTACCAGTGACCCACTGCTCTTTAATAATTTTCACTAGCTTCTGTTTAGCCGAAATGATGGAAAATCTGGCTTATTAGATGCCAAACGTTGTATAACCATTTGTCACTCATAGGTGGTGGGTCAAGAATAAATATCTTTGATTATGAGTCCAGCTCAAATCAGTTAATGGGAACAACATGAAGTGAAAGACAGGTTATAACGATTGCTGACAATTGCTACAGTTTTTGTAATATTGATGTTGTTTACACGTCTCAGACAACTTCTGCTCACTGAAGTAAAGGTGATAACCATACCTCCTTTGTCATGACTATTTTGGATGAGACCACATAGCAAACATCGGTCGCACCCTCTTCTCCACTTGTTGTCCTCAATATGGGTTTTTAGGATTTTTTTTTACCTTCTGTGTAATATTGCTTTTGAGTTGAATAGGTCTGTGCCTTTGTCCATGTATGGAGAGCCTCAGTTTTCTTAATATTTTAATATTAGCCGGCGCAACCACTTACCAGTTTCTCAAGTACAATCCCTTATTACAGACACTACAAGTCATATCATAAGGAATTTGTATTTCAAAAACTGATAAACAGATTGCGTCGATTAATCATAATAAGTTTGAGTATTTAGTTTGCAAACACTAATCGTCATTTCTTTAAAGGCCTTTGGATCACAGCCTCAAGTTCATGAAAGCAGTTTTGATAATACATAAAATTCGTTCAGCTCCGAAAACAGCACGATAGTGTGCAAGAGCAAAATTGCGCTCAAATATTTTGTCAATTGGTGTGCGGAAATGAACTGTTAGGATTGTTCGGTGATCCTGAACTTGACCTCAATTGTTGAAAGTTATATCTCTCTATACATAAAGCGGTAACTTTGTGTGTCTGTATGCCCGTTTGTGCGTATTTCCGAATGTCACGTAGGCACGATGAAGAGTGTGAAAGTCACCTGAGCGCGGTGAGGAAACCGATACCGTTTATATTGGTCCTCTAACAAGTCGTAGGTAAGGAGTAGGAGGCATGTGGTGCACGCGTTAGCGTGTGTGGCCCTACTGGTAGCGATTTAATGCCGATCATTGTCACTAGGATGTCAAAGAAGCAAATGTTCCGAGTTATTTAAATGAATGAAGCAAAAGAAGCAATGAATCGACTGTTCTGTTTCTTATTATACGTAGTTTTCTGGCTTTATCTGCAGGAAATTGGTTGTATAGTGCCAGATCAGTCTGGGCAATTGTATCTACCACGAGTGCAGGTGGTTTCGTTCCACTTCATTTTCAACTCGGGGCGAAGTAGTGTAGTGTGAGGCTGTTCATTGTTTCTATTAAAGAAAGAGCAATACAGTTGCCATTACACGGTTAGTTTAGCAATACCCCTTTCAGCATGATTATGCTAGATATTGACACCGGATGTGGCAGCTAGTTCGACCAGTGGCTTGGTGGGACCTGCTACATCTGCACGCTTTTCTGCGAGGCAAATGGTTATATAGGCTACTTTATTTCCGTGCATATGGATAATTTTGTTGGTTTATGTGTTAAACTCAATTTCAGGTGTATTTTAACACTTTCATCTGAAACGACAAACGAGAACTCGATCATCATTTTATATCGGCCCTTTGCTTCGTAAGTCTCTGATTTATACAGTTGGTCGGTATTACAGATGCATAGCGCTCTTATTTAGTTCGATGTCTTTTGTTAGTATTTTGTTCAGTTCCTGCTTTCAAGCTCTATTTGGATTTGCAATATTAAGGAATCATGCAAGCACGTTGTGAATTGGCCATATACCTTTTACCCCCTCCCCACAATTTTACGACAGCGCTATTTAAGTGGTTTCACTTGACGCAAAGGGCAGAATAGTATATTTCCATTATTTCCGATTCTTTAGTAGTGGCTCTTTCCATACACTATTTGGTGAAAGTTTACTATTGAAATCAGCTATTATAGGTTCACAAGGTGGTCGAAATTCATAAGGCAATCTGTAAACTAGATGTGAGGACACAGTATTATGCATATTTCGGCAAGACAAAAGAGTTAAACACAGAGCGATAAACGTTCGATTTTTTTGGAAGGTGAGCTTTTACGATGATTTTAGCGGCTATGTAATTGATAGAAGCATTTCAGCCGCGCATTTCGGAGAGATGTTCGCGGCAAGTAAGAGTAGTGACTTGGACGCATTGGGCAAATTCGCACTACCGGTCACTCACTAATTTGTATGCATATATATGCATACAAATAACATATTTTTAGTATTTTGAATTCTACCAACTGAAAGTGTTTTCTTGTTTTCTTCTTCGATATTAAACTATCTTTTTCTTTACTTACATTACTTTTTCTATGACCCATCATTCAGCTGAGAGTGCAGGCAAGTTTGAGAAATAGGACTGATAATTGCAAAAAAATATCAAACACTTCATGAGATTTCATGGAAACTTTTCATGGCTTTGATTGGATAAATGAATTCTGCAGGGTGAGGGACACTTGTTCATAATGCAGTGATTTCGAGCAATCTAGGTGTAAAGGCTTGACGGCAATTCATTTTTGAATAAATTTTGCGCTTTTCTGTCTCGACCTGAATGAAATCTGATTGCGTTTTTATTGATGCTGAACTGTCTTGCAAATTTTTTTAGAACATGTCGCTTATATTTCTGGTCTCTGCTTTTCTAGTCACTGAGAATCTCAAGAATTTCTGAAATTGTTGCTTCCATCATGCGAACTGTCTGTTCGTCGCTTCTCTTTGCTAGCTGAGTCACATACTCGTTTTCGAGACTACGCTAACGGCCGTCGACAATGGCCAGCGCATAACCAGGATCTCTAGCGCATTCAGGTTTATGGCTAGGTGCGCACTGTTTTCTTGCATATCTTATCATATTATGGCTAGTCCCTTGGATACATGAAAACTGATCTATGTAATTATACGGGAATTATTTGAAAAACGGAAACCATCATGTATTACTTTAGACTGATGTGATTTTGTATGAATACCAAAAAGATTATCAAATGATGACACGCACAGCATTTCTGATTTTTCAGATTTCCTACCACAAAAATCATTGATGTAGGCAGTACTTCTCGATGCTTTAACGCTTTTCAACCCATCGTCACATGAAGAGTTTATTTGATTCAATGTAATACATTGAAGGGTGGCCCTATCACACTGGTAAAGGGGAAGAATGATGAATGAAAGCAGAATTTCTGACCACTTACCGTATGTACCAACATGCAGCACTAAACTATCACCAGTTTCCACTCTCCCAGAGAAATCGAAATTTCTTGCACTCCCAATCCAATGAAACTTTCAGTAATCAATCTCTTGTATTTAGCAGGTAAGAAATGTGGGGAATATATTTCCTTCTTATTTGGGATCATATTCTCCTTCATCTCGTTATGTGACAAAAGCAGATTGTATTGGCACTGCACCAAATACTAAGTGAATGATTTTATACAGCTCAAGTGTGGAATTAATCATGTACGATCATCCAAAACGGGGTTTAGTCGACGTTCACGAAAACGCTTGTCGTTTCTTGCGCTTTGCGTGTATCTATGAAGACAATCACCAAGAGTGGGTTTGACGAGTGTTCTCGTTCGAGATTGAGTTTCTTTAGCAAGTTTCTACATTTTTGCAGTATTCGGTGGAGATAGCAAAGACATGTGAATGCCGCTAAGGCCCCAAATGCTTCGCCGTAGTATAGTTGCTATGAAGAGTACATCACCATTCAGGCGCTTTGACCAAAAAGGATGAAGATAGGATAGAAAATAGAGATTGATCAATTTTTTGAAAAATTTTGCCGTTCCAGAGAACCACTACTATGTTGAATGGAGCCGCGCTTTATTTTGAGCTTCGTGTATACCACCGATGCATCGCAGAAGCCTTTCGCGAGAGTCTTCGTTCACAAACGCAGATAACGTAGGTTTAGTTTCTGAACACTTTTCTTCCTTATACTGAACAATCGTGAGGACAGAACACACTTGGAGGAAGAGCACGAAGATCAACCCAAAGAACGGAGAATGAAGGTGCATTGATCTCCCTCCATGCACCTCCATACTAACCTACAAATCATTCTCACCATATCTAAAATGCTGGTGTGAGGTGTAACTTTGATAGCCGTTAATTTCTTTTCTTTCTCATTCAACATGCTCTTTGAAAAATTATTAACCGAAACAAATGGTGGACAAATGGTAAGATTCGTAGAGCTTCTCAGCTGTAAAACTTAGATGAATTTCCTCGGTCGTAGTTAGGTCGCTATCTCTTTCGCGTATTCTCTAATATTCTGAACATGCTGAAGATAGATTGTGAATATTTTTCAGAATGTAAATGGCTCGCATAGGTAAATCTAATGTAGTCAGTAGTTCGGCATATCTAGGTTCTTTGCAAGCTCTCACAGAAACTTCAACTGAAATCAGTAATTCCAGATTACCAGCTCTGGGACTGGCGCTGCTTCATCTCGTTCTTGCCTCAATGACATAGGCCGCTAGCAACAGAAAGAGGCGGTCGTAGACGCTCATCTCTGACCACGCTATCCTTCGATCGCCTTCAATGAAGTCGCCTGGTCATGTGCTAAGTGCAAAAATTCGGGACTTTTTCAAGGAAACCGGTATTCTGGTTTGCAGGTGCTTTCTAACTTTAATGTTATGCTTCTTTCGCGACTCTTTTTATTTTGGATTAGTGAACATCATCTGTTGTTCACTTCATGTTGTCCAATATCAAGTCACTTTACCCTCAATGTTTCTGTTACTTTGTTTACTCTGTTGTTGTGAAAATTCACAGCAGTAGAATCAATTAGATTAGATTGATGTAATTCATGATTGAACACTGTTTGCTTTGATTCTTTTTTTAATTCATGATCTGTTTGCAAAGCGCAACGAATCCGTGAACAAAAAAAGACTTGGCACCAGCCTAATCTAGACTAGCGATATGCTGACAGTGGTAATCTAGCAAATTAGCGACTAATTTGTCTTAACACTGCACTACGAGTTCGATTGGGATTTGAACAAATTTTCAAGTTGTTGTAGCTTTTGTCAATATTCGTTCGACATCTGCAAGGAAAACAGACGCATAGAAAACGTTCAACCGCAGCGCTGTACAGGCTTTGTCCTTTTCATTATCTATCTCATGGCCTGAAATTGTTGGAACACTGGGAAACGTTATAAAAGTTATGACTAACCTCAACCACTTTTCCGGCTTATTCAGCGTTCGGCCCTTTCGTGAACTTTTTTGTTGTACGATTGGAATATACTTCCGTGCTTATCTACTATCATCTAAGTATAATAATTAGTGATTTTAGATAGCCACACTATCTAAAATCACCATACTTTGTATTAGCATTTTACACACCGATTCTGAAGGGCACATCGACCCCCAGTCGTCTAATTTTACAGAAAAAAATGACCTTGTGTAATCGGTCTTTCGCAACATCCGTACTATTCGTTTAGATGGTGAGAATGCCTGGAACTTCGGAACAAGAGGGGGTGGGGTGCGGAGTAGAGTTGTTGGCCCAAGAAACCAGTTTGGCGCAATGTGTTGAATGTTTCGAGCTGTGAAATCCCCTCAGAAATTATGTTATCAGAATTGGATTATTTCATGATTCCTCTGTCATATTGCATTCATAACACTTCCAGACATCTTGATTTTCGCATTGTTGGATGTCATGATACTGGCGCTTGCTTTAATCCTCATTTTACAGCTGCGCTCCCTTGAGCCAATTCTGGAGGGAATCCATTCTTCGCTCTGTCCCCTTTGAATCGATTGAACTGCCACTTGGTAGGAGGAATTGTTACTCTTGCTGGTTCACTTCCTGTAATTCGTGAACCTTTTATTGAGGCACAGTTCATGATAAAAATGGTTTCTGAGTTATCTCTCTAGGAATACCCAGTGGCCCCCAAAGGTGACAGGAAGGACGCTGTCGAGTCCCGAAACTCAACAGCTAGGGTATAGTAGGAGCCCCGTCACCGGATCACTCGGAATTCCTGCTCCTCGATCGATGTTACATCAGACGAGTGTCGAGGCGATACAGATTGCAATATTCGTTCTAGGACCCACACACAATCAGCTGATTGCCGAACGATGAGGCGATGTTTTCTCCCATTCTTTTTTCTCTGTCATTCTTTTTGCTGCTACGATCCCTTATTTAATTTTCCAGCCCAGAGGCTAAAGAAGTTGGGCTATTTTTGTTGTTACTAGAGTTTTTCGTTAACTTATGCTTACGGGTGAATGAATTTCTGCTTACCTAGTCAGCTATTCGCACCAGGACCCATACGTAGCATTGACATACATTGTATAGCTCGTCCAAACGCCCTATTCTTCATTTTCCTGGTCTCATTCTCGCCCAGCCCCTTTTTAAACGATTGAAACCTTTTTTTTCAATTTGGAAACACCGATTCACACAGTTTCTTCGCCATCATCGCACTATTTCCCATCAAATCCATTCCATTTTCCTCATAATCTGGATTACCCCAAAATCATCGGGAGCTGTGCCTTTGAATTACCGATATACTAAACCCGTTATCATTCCAATCAGGTATAGTTTTAGTAGTTTTGCGCAATCTGTCCTCCTTGAGGGAATTTGCTGAACTACCAAAGTTATAGGAGCTTTCGATTTCTATGTGAAAGATGTGCGCTCATAGGCACAGTTCACGATATTCTGAGTAGCCTTTTCAAATCAGTGAACGGAAGCATTGGGGCAGAACAGTGTATTGGTGGTGACGAAGGAAACTTGCGGAATTTGCGAAATACAAGCTTCTTGGAACTATTTAAGTTGGAGGGTTGGATGATACTATGTCTATGGCACAAGATAGATTTCGTACTCCGAGAGAATTTATGGTGCAATAGCCCGAATTATCACCAGGGTGTCCTGTTGCATGTGAGCTCGGGGGTTTTAATATTTCAAAGTACTGCTTTTATCTTTAGGGAAGTAGCACATGACATGTTGAGCTATCGCGATGGAACGGCCTTAATATCTAGAAAAAAAATTGAATCGTGTCTTAGATTCTGACGACGAAATGGGTATCTGGAATAGATTTCAGTCGCTGCAGAGAAAAGGTGGAATTGCCAAAGGAGTTGGCTAAGGCATTCCTGCTGGCAGGATTTCTTTCTAGTATCCGCATTTGTCGAGGCTGTTGCATCCATGGTACCGACGGCAGCGCTGGCTTTGGCGCAGAGCGCTGACGCCGGTTTCGGCCGTCAATCGATACTCCACCAGCCGGTGACTGTTGCCGAATTAAATTAATTTTCAGACATCAAAAATAGTTGTTTGTCTTCCTTTTTTCGCATATGACTGGCTACAGGCTTCTTTTCAACTGTTCAGCAATTTTTGCTGTTTACGACTTTGCTTTATCCTGAGTGCTTCTTTATTGTTTTTACTTTATGGTGACGTCAGTGTTGATGTTGATAACTTTTAATTTTTCGCAACGTAAACGGCGATCATCCTTGTAAGCTATGCTGGGTACTGGTGCCTCCGAATGTGTGCTTTGTTTTAAATTGCGTTGAATGTTGTAAAAAGGCATTGAATGCAGCTTGAGTCATCTACCTGCGCGATATCGATCAACGTTTTCAGCCGACGCGAATGTCCTCGTCTTTGCCATGAATACAACCATTGCATGACTCGGAGGATTAGCCGCTTGAAATCTCCAGAGCCCTTACAGTTCCATTACAATCGAGCCGGCTATTTCGAGGTATGGTCACTAGTGGTGCATTTGTTGCGCCCCATGTAGCGTCGGGGGGGGGGGGGGGGGGGGCACAGCTAGTGGGAACTTGGAAACATTTTATCGTGAACTTTGCATAAGTAGATGTCGATTATGCCTTCTTTCCTTTCGTTTCGTTAACCCGTCATCTATGGTACGTTCCCACATTTTGGTGGTGTTTTTGTTGCTTTTTCGTTGTTTTTCTTCTCGGCTCCAGCCAGTGTCTCTCCTTTATAACCTCTACTGCCTGTTGGTTCAACATGGAGTCTTGGATTCTGAGGAACACGTCGGAACATTAAGTCACTCAAACCATTTATTAGTTTCATCTAAAAATCCCGAAAGGATCTAGAATCACCTGTATCTGGTGTCGTTTCGCTGATCATCGATTTGCTTATGAGAGCTCCAATCAGGTTTCCGATCGTCTCTTCGCAGCTAATGCAGTCCGGTGGGTTTTTCTCGCTTGAAGGGAAACAGAAGAACCATTTCTTCCTTCTGGGAGTTCGTACAGGCGGGGACGGCCGTCCTTTTTTTTGTTCGCAGAAAATAGTGGCCCTGGTTCAACCTTAATCACAACATCAGAGACGTATTCGGCTCACCTTGGATACCATAGCGTTTGCGGCAGCGTCCTTGATTTTCGTCTTCGTTTAGGGAGCTCGGATCTCCGAATTCCCTCTGCAGTTGTGTTCATCCGGGAATTCCGAGTATTAGCTTCCCATAGCGCCTTGAAAGACTCCAACTATTTGGCCATCTTGCTGAAGATTGCCTCTGAAGTGCCGCAGATTGCCCCAGGACCTTGAAAAGTCAGTCAAGGGAGGAAAACCACACAGTCGAAAAGATGGGCGATCAAATGGATTGTCCATGTCTACATCTCTACTCGGTACACTTCTCATTCTGCGTGCCCGCGCCCCTCGTTTCCTTCAGCTCTAATCTGAACATGGTCGTTCGGATATGGACCTCTTGACCCACGTATTCTGGGGCCTCTCGGCATGCTTGTACCGCTCAGAGTAAAAGGAGCATCAGAAACTAGTCAGATATTCACCAGGGAAGGATACCAAGTCGAAGGGGTCGTTTGGAATGAGACTCATACTGCTGGAAGTGCCCTTGGATGCTGGTCTCAAATCTGACTTCCAAATTTGCCGAACGACTCTCTGTATGGAGTTATGAAGTAATTTCAGTTGAGGCTCAGTATAACCTTAGGTAAATTGCATGGATGTACCAGGTTTCTCAGGGATGGAGCGGTAGTAAGGTTACGTTTGATGTGGAAAAGCCAGGGTTCGAGTTTTGTGGGGGGTGAAATTTGCACTATTTTTAATTTTCTCCTTGTGGTGAAGAAATCTTTTTGATGTTGTTTTTAACGGTTCTAGGGCCTTTTGATGCGTATGGTGACAACTTTCTCATCCAAAACATGCAATACATATCACCTCATTTTTTTGCGCTTTTGTACACGATATATTCACAGTGGGGCAAATGCGGCGCAGTGGCAGGTGGCGCACTACCGTACACTGATGGTCCAGAGATCGTACTCCGCATGAGTTATCGTTTAGGCAAACCTTCCATCCTTCAGGGTTCGATTAGTTGGCTCTAAACTCTTCTTGGTGGGTGAAAACAATGATCTGTGCATTGGCTGATCACCGCGAATCATTGCATAAGCCTAAAGGCCGCAATCCTTACTATATTTAGTCCGTATGTATGTATGTATGTATGTATGTATGTATGTATGTATGTATGTATGTATGTATGTATGTATGTATGTATGTATGTATGTATGTATGTATGTATGTATGTATGTATGTATGTATGTATGTATGTATGTATGTATGTATGTATGT